>NIJG01002017.1:3760-21662 GCA_002201625.1 Euglossa dilemma
GCGATTCCGAAAGTCAAACCAGGTATTCCGGGATTAAATCCGCTGAACAGTGTTGGTAATAGGCACTTTATTCACGATTTGAATATTAAAATAGAGCGTCAAACCATTTTTACAAATTGCTATAAAGTCAATCTTATTGCCGAAGACCTTACCCACAAATAAACTAACCCGCTGTATTGAGAGTGTAGTATAGTGTTCAGTGGGGCGAATTAGTATTGGTTTTAGCTTCAAGCACAATAATTTCAAATATGAATTAGAGGATCGAATGCCAAACCGCTCCAGAGTGATGCCGCCTTCTGCGGGGGACGAATCGCTTAACCATTATCTTCGCTGTACTCTATCGGCAATGGACACATTAATTCTCGGTATGAATATTAAAGTAGATCGTCAAACCGTTTGAGAATGCTACTAAATGGAATAACGTAATACTCTTCAATGGGTGCCTTACCGTCCGAGAATATAACCCTCAGTATTGACGGTATAACTTCGTGGTCGTAGAATCCAATTAGTAAACATTTTAGAGGCGGGCTCGTTAGTTTAATCTATGAATTAGAAGATCGAGTGTCAAACCGTCCAAGAACGATACCAGCTTCTTCGAGAGCCGAACGGCTGCTTCAGTAGCTTCACCTATATTCGCGATTCCGAGAAACAATCCAGATATGTCAGGAGCAGATCCGCTGTACAGTAATGGCAATAGTCACCTTATTTCGCGGTTGGTAAATTAAAGTCGAGCGTCGAACCGTTCCGGAACGTTACAAATTTGTATAACATCATACTTCATGCAGGATACATTACGTTCCGAGTAAATACACTGCTGTATCGTGGGTATAACTTTGCTTGCAGTGAAACAAATTAGTCGATATTTATGCAGACGCGCACCTCAATTTCATCTATGAATAAGAAGACAGCGTGTCAAACCCCTCGAGAACTTTGACACCTTCTCTGACAGACGAACGACTACGTCAATAGCTTCATCTATCCTGTCATATCGAGAGTCAAACTGAGTATTCCGGTTGCAACTGCGCTGAGAACAGTTTTGTCACTGGTCGCCTTAATCAACGGTTTAAATATATAAGTGGAGGGTCAAACCATCGGAGAACAATACCAGTTTATATAAAGTCAATCCGATTACAGAATAACTTAACGTCCGTGAACCTAAGCCGCTGTATCAAGAGCATAACTTCGTGTACATGGAAGAAAATTAGTTTACATTTTAGTGACGGTACCCTTTATTTCTAGTGTGAATTAAATGATCGACGGTTAAGCAGTTCGAGGACAATACCTTCCTTCCTTGAGTGCCGAACGGCTAAGTCAACAGCTTCACCTCCGCTATGATTCCGAAAGTCAATCCAGGTTTTCCGGGAGCACATCCGCTGAACATTATTGGCAGTACAGAGCATATTTCACTGTACGAATATGAAAGTAGAGCGTCAGACGGTTATAGAGCTTCACCTTTACTTTAGAGTCAAACTTTTCACCGAAGGCCATATCTACCGAGAATCCCAACCCGCTGAAGCAAGTGTCTTGCTCAGTGTTCAAGGTAGCAAACTAGTATCACTTACTCCCGGAATACATTGTTTGCCTCTTCAAATATTGGAATACGACAAGCTATGGACTTAACCGTTCGAATACGAAAGAATGTTGTAACGTTTTAGTGTTGTTTGACTTTCGATTTTGCTACTGAGACACGAAAATAAGGTCTCTGTCAGCTATAATGACTTCTATTTTGCTTCCGTGAGCACTAAGCAACACACTCGCTAGTTCGGTGTTCGTTCTAGCTCGATAAGTTATTCGATAAAAGGTTTGACCTCATATCAGATGGTAACGTACTCGAACGGATTGACGCTCAACTCTTATATCCATACAATGAACTAGAGTGCCTATTTCAATACTGCTCAACGGATTTTCTACCGGAATACCTTGTTTGACTCTCGTAATCACGGGATAGGTGAAGCTACTGATTTAGACGTTCGACTCTCAAAGACGGTGGCAACGTTCTCGAACGTTTCGACCCCGATCTTTGCAATTCATACAAGAAATTGTGGTACCCGTCAATGAAATGCATACTAATATACTTTTGCGAACACGATGTTATACTATCGATACAGCGGCGTATATTCACCGCAAGTAAGGCTTTCGGAAAAAGGTTTGACCTGATACAAATTGGTAACGATCTCAAATACGTTACCGATCTACTTTATTATTGAAACCCTAAAATAAGGTGTCTAATGCCAAGAATGCATTGCGGATTTTCTCCCGTAATACCTTGTTTGACTCGCAGTATTAAATTTTAGATGAAGATATTGACATAGCTGTGCAACACTCAAAAGAGGTGGTAACGTTATCAGAGGTCATGGCGATCGATCTCCTTTTCATACACGAAATTGAGGTGCCCGTCACTGACCTGTAAACAAGTTAGTTCCTCTAAACACGACGTTATACTCACGATACAGGAAGATTGGCCTTGGAGGGTGAGGTTTTCTGTTAAACTTTTGACTTTAAACCAATATGTAACCTTCCCAGACGGATAGAGTCTCTGCATTAATAATAATACCGTGCGTTACGGTGTCTGCTGCCAATAAAGTACAGAGCGTTTACCCCAGGATTACCTGCTTCGACTCTCGGAATCGCTGGATAGGTGAAGCAATTGATCTAGCCGATTGTCTCCCACAGAAGGTGGTACCGTTCACGGGCGGTTTTACACTCGATCTTCCAATTCATTCATGAAGAGAAGGGCCCGTCACTGATATGACGACTAATTTGTTTCTCGGTACACGAACCTATACTCTCGGAACGGCGAGCTTGCTTCTCGGATGGTTAAGCCATCTGTAAGTTGTTTGACGTTATACCAATTGACGTGGATCTATAACAGATTGGCGATCTACATTAATATCAAAGCGTGAATTAAGGTGTCAATTGCTTCTACTCTTCAGCAGACTTACTTCTAGGTTTATCCGGATTGACTCTAGGAATCACGCGATAGGTGATGGTATTGCCTTAGCCATTCGTCTTTTACAGGAGGTGGGAATGCTCTCGGTCTGTTTGACGCTCTACTTTAACGTTCAAACCGTGAATTAATGTATCATTTGCTAATACCGTTCAGCCGTTTTCCGCCCGGAATTCCTAGTTTTACTCCCGGAATCTCGGTATGGGATGAAGGTATTCACTTAGCCGTTCGATTCTCAAAGAGGCTGGTGACGTTCTCGACCGGTTTGACCGTCGATCTTCGAATTCATGCATGAAATTAGGTTGCACGTTACTGAAATTAATGCGAACTTCTTTCTCCGCACACGAGGTTACTATCTCTATACAGCGGGTTACTTTTCCGGAGGGTAAGGATATCGGTATAGTGTTTGACATTCTACTAATTGCTAACGCTCTGAAACGCTTTGGCGCTCTAATTTAATATTGATACAGTGAATTAACGTCTCAATTGCCAATTCTCTCCAGCGAACATACTCTCGGCTTTCCCTGGCTGCCTCTCGTAATCACGGGATAGGTGAAACTATTGTCTTAGACGTACGTCTTTCACAGACGGTGGTAACATTCTCGAGCGGTTTGACACCCGATATTCTAAATCATACACGAAATTAAGGTGCGCGACGACAGAATATATTCTAAGTTGTTTCTCTAATCGCGAACTTATACTTTCGGTGCAACAGGTGAGGTTCTCGGTGGGTAAGGGCTCTATACCAAATGGTATAATTCTACAATTGGTGGACTCTGTATATTAACATTCGATCCGAAAAAATGGAATCTATTGGCAATACTGTTCAGCGGACTTCATCTCGGAGTACCCGGTTTTGCACTCGGAATCACAGGATATGTAAAGCTGTTGATTTAGCCGCTTGATTCTCAAACGAGGTGATAACGTTCTTGATCGGTTTGACCCGCGATCATCGAATTCATTCATGATATTAAGGTGCTCGCCACTAAAGTGTATACTATTTCGTACCTCTGAATACTGTTTTGTACTCTCGATACAGCTGACTTGTTTTTCGGGGGGTAAGGTCTACGGTATGACGTATGGCTTTACAGCAATTGGTAATGTTGACTCACGGATTGACGGGCTGCTTTAACATTCAAACGGGGAGATAGTGTATCTATTGTCAATACTGTTCAACGGATTTATTCCCGGTGAACCTGGTATGACTTTCGGAATCAAAGGATATGTGAAAGTATTGACTTGGCCGTTCGATTTCAATAGAGGGTGGTTACGTTCTCGAATGATTCGACCCTTGATCTTCTAACTCATATATGAAACTACGCGGCCCGTCACTTAAATGTATACAAATTTGCTTCTCTGACCACGAAGTTATACTCTCGATGCAGCGGGTTAACTACTGGGAAGGTAAGGCCTTCGGTTAAATGTTTTGCTATGAAGCAATAGGTATCGGTCGACAATGGTTTGGCTGTGTACTTTAATATTTATACCACGATATAGGGTCCCAAATGCCCATACTGAAATGCATATTTACCCTCGGAATACCTGACTTGACTCAGGGTTTCATAGGATAGGTGAAGCTTTTGGCACAGCCGTTCGATTCTCAAAGATGGTGGTAACGCTCCCGGATGGTTTGACCCCCGATCTTCGAATTCATTCATGAAAGTAAGGCGCTTGCCACTAAAGTATATACCAATTCGTATGTCTGAATACGAATATATGCTCTCGATACAGCGGGTTAAATTTTCGGAGCGTATATCCTTCGGTAAATCGTTTGACTTAACAGCAATTCGTAACGTTCTCAAACAGTTTGACGCCCTACGCTAATATACAAACTGTGAATTAAGTTATCTATTGCCAATGCTATTCAGCAGACTTATCCACGTATTACCAGAGATGACTCTCGGAATCACAGGATAAGAAAAGCACTTGACTTAGCCGTTCTACTCGCGAAGAAGGTGGTTACGTTCTCGAACTGTTTGATTTTCGATACTGCTGCTCATACAAGAATACAGGGTGTCCCTCTGCTAAAATATCTACTAATATGTTTCCGTGAACACTAGGAAAGACACTGCCTACGGCGGGTTAGGTTCTCAGAGGGTAAGGTATCCGGTAAAATGTTTAACTGCATGCAAATAGGTAACGTTCTTCAACGGTTTTACACTGCCGTTAATATTTATTCCGTTTTGTTTCCGGGTGTCTAATGCCTATGCTGTACAGGGGAATTAATGCCGGAATACCGGGCTTGACTCTCGGAATCGCAGGATATGTGATGAAACTGACTTAGGTGTGCGACTCTCAAAAAAGGTACTAACGTTCTCGAACGGTTCGACCATCGGTCTTCAAATTCAGACATGCAGTTAAGGTGCCCGTCACTGAAATGAATACTATTTTCTTTCTGTAAACACGAACTTATACGCACGATGAAGCCGGCGACCGTTCGCGGAAGGAATGGTCTGCGGTAAAGCGTTTGACTTTATAGCAATTGGTAACGTTCAACAACGGTTTGACTGCTACTTTCACATTCAAACCTTGAAGTAAAGCGATTACTGCCAATACTCTGCAGGGCATTTACTTCTGGATTACGTGATTTGGCACTCAGAATAACAGGATAAGTGAAGATATTGATCTAGCCGTTCTTCTCTCAAACTGGGTGGCTACGTTCTCGAACATATTTACTCATGATTTTAATATTCATATATGTTTACAAAGAGCCCGTCATTAAAATGTGTACTAGTATGTTTCTCTGAACACGAAGATATACACTCGACACTGCAGCATAGGTTTACAGAAGGTAAGGTATTCGGAAAAAGTATGACTTTATACCAATTGGTAATGATATCCGATGTTTGTCTCTCTATATTAATATACATACCGCGGATTGATGTGTCTATTGCCAATAGTTTTCAGCCTATTACAGGATAAGACTCAGTCTTTCGCAATTACAGGATATGTGAAGCAGTTGAATCAGCCGTCAGACTCTGAAAGATGGGGCAACGGGTTGACACTCAATCTTCTAATTCATATTTGAAAATACGGTGTGCTTCTTCTATAATATCAACACAATTGTCTCCGTCAGCAGAAATCATGACACCCGCTACGGCGAGTTATGTTCTCGTAAGGTAAGGTTTTTGATAATAAGACTAACCTTTTACGAATAGGTACTTTCCTCCCGCGGTTTGTTTCTTTACTTAAATATTCATATCGCGATTTAAGGTGTCTCCTGCCAATAATGTTCTGCGTATTTACTCACGGATTACATGGTTTGACACTCGGGATTAAAGGATAAGTGCAGTTATTGACTTAGTCGTTCAATTACCAAGCAAGATGGCAACGTTCTCGATCGCGTTGATCCTCGATCTTCTAATTCATACATGATACTAAGGGCGCCGTGACCTAAATGTATCCTTCCTTGCTACATTGAACACGAAGTAATACTTTCGAAACAGCGGGATTGGTTCTGGGAACGTGATGTCTTCTATGAAAGAATTGATTTCATAGCAATTGGTAAAGTTCTACCACGGATTGACGTCCGACATTAATATTCACACCGTGATATAAGGTGTCTATTTCCCATACTGTGCAGCAGATTTGCTCCCGGAATACTTAGCTTGCCTGTCCGAATCACAGGATAGATGAATAGATGAATCTATTGACATGGCTATTCGAATATCAGAGATGGTGGTGACGGTCTCGGACTGCTTCACACTGGACCTTCTAATTCATACATGAAGTTAAGGTGCCAGAAATGAATACTAATTCCTTTCCCTGAACACGAAGTTATACTCTTGATACAGCGAATTTGTTTTTCGGAGGGCAAGGCCTTCGGTAGAACGTTTGACATTATAGCAATTGGAATCGTTCTCATACGGTGTGACGCTCCATTTCAATATTCAATCCGTGAATTGCGGTGTCTATAACAAATACTGTTCAGCCGATTTAGTGCCGGAATGCCTGGATTGTCTCCCGGAATGTCATGGTAGGCAAAGTCATTGACGTAGCCGTTCGACTCCCACTGGAGTTCGCAACGTTCTCTAGCGTTTTGTCGCTCGACCATCAAATTCACACAGGAAGTATAGGTGCCAATCAATGTCATGGGGAATAACTTTTTTCTCTGAACATGAGGTGATACTCTCGATACACACGGCTAGTTTTTCGGGGAATAAGGTCTTCGGTAAGGCGTTCAATTTTACAGCAATTGAGATCGATCTACTCCGGTCCGACTGTCTGCTTTAATATTCAAACCGTGTTTTAAGGTGTCGATTGTCAATACTGTTCCGCGGATTTAGACCAGAGAAACCTGGTTTGACTGTCGGAATGACAGGATAGGTATAGCTATTGTCTTATCCGTTTGAAAATCAAAGAGAGCGGTAAAGTTCTCGAACTGCTTGACACACGATTTTCTAATTCATTTATAAAGTTGATGCCCCCGTCCCGAAAACGTGTGCTAATTCGCCACACTAACACGATGTTATACCAACGACATAGCGGGATAGTTTTGCGGAGAGTTGCCACCTTCATTACGTATCGAACGGCAAAGTCAATAACTATACGTATTCTGTGATTCCGAAAGTCAAGCATGGTATTCCAGGAGAAAATACGCTGTACAGTATTGGCATTAGACACCCTATTTCACGGCTTGATTATTAATGTCGGGCGCCAAACCATTGGAGAACGATACGAATTTGAATCGAGTAAAACCTATTACCGGAAGCCTCACCTGCGGTGAATCTATCCCCCTGTATCGAGACTATATCATCGTGTTCAGTGGAATATATTAATATAAATTTTAGAGACGGGCACCTTAATTTCATGATTGAGAGTCAAACAGATGGAGAAAGTTACAACTTTCCTTGAGAGTCGCACAAGTAAGTCAATAGCTTCACCTATGCTGTGATAGCGAGAGTCAATTCCGGTATTCCGTGATTAAATACACAGAGCAGAATTGGCAATAGACACCTTAATTCAGTGCATCAGTGTTCAGGTTGTGAGACAAACCGTCGGACAACATTGCCAAATGGTATAAAGTCATTCTCTTTTCCCAATACTTAACCTTCCGTGATCCCAACCCGCTGCATCAAGAGTATAACTTCGTGTTCAGCAAAAATTGGTATCTATTTTAGTGGTGGTCTTCTTTATTTCATGTATGGATTAGTGGATCGAGGGGCAAACTGTCTCATATCGTTACCAACATTTTTGATGGTCGCACAGCTAAGTCACTAAAGTCACTAGTTTCACTTACCCCATGATTCCTAGTGTCAACCCAGTCATTGGAGGAGTAAATGTGCTGAACAGTGTAGGCAATAGATACCTTTATTCACGTCCTCAAAATGAAAGTAGAGTGTCAAAGCGCTGTAGAACGTTTCCTATTCGTAGAGGGCCAACCTTTTTACAAAAGACCTTACCTTCCGAGAGGCTAACCCGCCGTATCGAGAGTATAACTTCGTGGCCAGATAAATATACATTATACTGAGGGGAACCGTAATTTCATGAATGAATAAGAAGATCGATCGTCAAACCGATGAAGAACATTACCAATTGGTATTGTGTCAAACGCTTCACCGATGACCCTATCCACCGAAAACCTTGAACGCTGTATCGACGGTATAGAGGCGTGTTCAGAGTATCGAATTAGCATACATTTTCAAGACGGGCACATCAATTTCGTCTATGGATTAAATGGAGGGTAAAACAGTTCGATACGGTTACCACCGTGTATGATATTCGAACAGCTATGTCAATAGCTTCACCTGTCCTGTGATTCCTAAAGCTAATCCAGCTTTTCGGTGTGTGAATCCGTTGAACAGTATTGGCAACAGGCACCTTATATCACGGATTAATATTATAGTGGTTCGTCAAACCGTTTGATAATGTAGCCAATTTTTATAAAGACAAGCGTGTTACTGAAGGCCTTACATTCCGAGGACATGACCTGCTGCATCGAGAGAATAACATCGTATTTAGTACAAGAAATTGATATTCATTTCAGTGATGGGCACCTTATCCTCGTGTATGAATTAGAAGATTAATGGTCAGACCCTTGGAGAACGTTACCACGTTGTGTGGGAGTCAAAATGCCAAGTCAGGTACTTCAGCTATCCTGTGCTTGCGAGAGTTAATCCAGGTATTCCAGGAGTAAATAGTGCAGGCAATAGACATATTAATACACGGTTCGAATATGAAAGCAGGCCGCCAAATCGTCGGTCAGCATTACCAATTTGTGTAAAGCCGTTAAGGTGCCCGTCACTGAAATGGATACCAATTTCGATCTCTGATTGAAGTTGATTGATTGATTATGAGGTATACGAATGTAGAAACGTTCTGCTTGACGTATAATGTCGAACTGATTTATTCGCTTGTGCTCGGTTTTTATATTATAATTTTCTGGTTGAGTAGGCGGTTTCTGGTCATGTGTTGGCTGGTTATGGCTGATTTGTTACGGTTGTTATCTGAGCGACTTCCGGTAATGCTATGGCTGAATTTTGGCTAATTTTGCTACGGTTTTGGTCAGGGCGGTTTGCGGCGCTGCGTAAGCTGGATTTTGGCTGGCGTCACACGGTGATTCATTGGCTGGATTTTGGCTGCAGTCAGAACGGAAATGTCATCAATAGAACGTGTGACTTTATACCAATTGTAAACGATCTCTAGCGGTTTGTCGCTCTACTATAATATTCAAATCGTGAACTAAGCTGTCCTTAGGCAATAATGTCCAGCGGAGTTACTACAGCAATACCTAGTTAGATTCTGTGAATCACTGGATAGGTGATGCTATTGACTCAGCCGTTTNCAGTCATTGGAGGAGTAAATGTGCTGAACAGTGTAGGCAATAGATACCTTTATTCACGTCCTCAAAATGAAAGTAGAGTGTCAAAGCGCTGTAGAACGTTTCCTATTCGTAGAGGGCCAACCTTTTTACAAAAGACCTTACCTTCCGAGAGGCTAACCCGCCGTATCGAGAGTATAACTTCGTGGCCAGATAAATATACATTATACTGAGGGGAACCGTAATTTCATGAATGAATAAGAAGATCGATCGTCAAACCGATGAAGAACATTACCAATTGGTATTGTGTCAAACGCTTCACCGATGACCCTATCCACCGAAAACCTTGAACGCTGTATCGACGGTATAGAGGCGTGTTCAGAGTATCGAATTAGCATACATTTTCAAGACGGGCACATCAATTTCGTCTATGGATTAAATGGAGGGTAAAACAGTTCGATACGGTTACCACCGTGTATGATATTCGAACAGCTATGTCAATAGCTTCACCTGTCCTGTGATTCCTAAAGCTAATCCAGCTTTTCGGTGTGTGAATCCGTTGAACAGTATTGGCAACAGGCACCTTATATCACGGATTAATATTATAGTGGTTCGTCAAACCGTTTGATAATGTAGCCAATTTTTATAAAGACAAGCGTGTTACTGAAGGCCTTACATTCCGAGGACATGACCTGCTGCATCGAGAGAATAACATCGTATTTAGTACAAGAAATTGATATTCATTTCAGTGATGGGCACCTTATCCTCGTGTATGAATTAGAAGATTAATGGTCAGACCCTTGGAGAACGTTACCACGTTGTGTGGGAGTCAAAATGCCAAGTCAGGTACTTCAGCTATCCTGTGCTTGCGAGAGTTAATCCAGGTATTCCAGGAGTAAATAGTGCAGGCAATAGACATATTAATACACGGTTCGAATATGAAAGCAGGCCGCCAAATCGTCGGTCAGCATTACCAATTTGTGTAAAGCCGTTAAGGTGCCCGTCACTGAAATGGATACCAATTTCGATCTCTGATTGAAGTTGATTGATTGATTATGAGGTATACGAATGTAGAAACGTTCTGCTTGACGTATAATGTCGAACTGATTTATTCGCTTGTGCTCGGTTTTTATATTATAATTTTCTGGTTGAGTAGGCGGTTTCTGGTCATGTGTTGGCTGGTTATGGCTGATTTGTTACGGTTGTTATCTGAGCGACTTCCGGTAATGCTATGGCTGAATTTTGGCTAATTTTGCTACGGTTTTGGTCAGGGCGGTTTGCGGCGCTGCGTAAGCTGGATTTTGGCTGGCGTCACACGGTGATTCATTGGCTGGATTTTGGCTGCAGTCAGAACGGAAATGTCATCAATAGAACGTGTGACTTTATACCAATTGTAAACGATCTCTAGCGGTTTGTCGCTCTACTATAATATTCAAATCGTGAACTAAGCTGTCCTTAGGCAATAATGTCCAGCGGAGTTACTACAGCAATACCTAGTTAGATTCTGTGAATCACTGGATAGGTGATGCTATTGACTCAGCCGTTTGAATCTCAAGGAACGTTGTTACATTCTCGAGCGGTTTGACACTTTATGTCCTTATTAATAATGAAATTAACGTCTCCGTCACACAAACGTTTACTAATTTGATCCTCTGAACACAAAGTTATACTGTCGACTAAGCGTGTGAGGTGTGCCGAAGGTACGGCCTTCGGTAAGAAGTTTGACTCCATACCAATAGGTAACGTTCTACAACGGCTTGACCGTGTACTTTAGTATTCATAACGTGAAGTAATCTGACTAACGACAATATTGTACTGCGGATTTTCTCACGGAATGCCAGGTATCATTTTCGGAATCGCAGGATATATGAAGCTATTTACTGAGCCGCTCGACTCCCAAGGTGGTAACGTTCTTAATCGGTTTGACACTATACCTTTCAATTCACACATGAAATTAAGAACCATCACGAAAATGTATGCTAATTTTTATCTCTTGACAAGTCGTTACACCCTCGATGGAGCGGGTTAGGTTCACGGAAGGTAAGGCCTCCGATAAAAAGTTTGTCTCAATTCCTATGGGTGACGTTGTACATCGGTTCCTCCCTATATTTGGATATTTATACCGTGGACCAGAGTGTCTAGTTCCAATACTGTACAGCGGATTTGCCACTGGAAGACCTTGTTTGACTCTTGGAATCATAAAATATGTGTAGCTATTGACATAGCCGTTGGTTCCGCGATGAAGCTGGTAACCCTCCTCGAACTGCTCGACGCAAGACATTCTTATTGATACATGAAATTCACGTGTTCGTCTGATAAAATGTCTACTAATTCGTTCCTATGAAGCCAAAACAAGACAAATGATTACGGCGGCTTGCGTTCTCGGAATGTAAGGTATAGGTTAAAAGGAAAGAATTCATACTAATTGGAAATGTTCTCCGACGGTTTGACTTCCAACCTTAATATTTATGCCGAAAATTATTGCATCTATTTCCAATATTGTTCAGCGCATTTACGCCTCAAATACGTGGTCTGTCTCTCGCAATCACAGGATAGGAGAACCTGTTTTCTTTGACCTGGGGCTTTGAAGGAAGGTGGAATCGTTCTGCAACGGTATGACTGTCGACATTGCTATTCATACATGAAACAATGCTGCTCGTCCTCTGAAAATTCTACTAATTGGTTTCCGCGGGCACGTTGCATCGTACACTATACAGCGGGTTTCGTTCTAGAAGGGTAAGACATTCGGTAAATAGTATGACTATATAAAAATTGGTTATGTTCTCCAACGGAATGACACTCTTGTTTAATATTCAAACCGTTGGTTAAGGTGCCTATTGCCAATAATGTTCAGCGGATTTAATCCCGGCATACCAGGTTGGAGTCTCGGAATCACTGGATTGGTGAAGCTGTTGATTTAGCCGTTCGACTCTCACAGAAGATGGCATCGTTCTCGAACGGTTTAACGCTTGTCCTTCTAATTCATAATGAAATTAAGGCTCCAGTAACTAAAATGTTAACTAATTTGAACATCTGAACACGAAGTTATACCCTCGATGCAGCGGGATTGTTTCGCGGAAAGTACGGAGTTCGGTGGGAAGTTTGTGTCATACCAATTGGTATAGTTCTCCAACGGTTTGTCATTCTACTTTAACATGTTTACCGCGAATTATGGTGTCCATTGCAAATACTGTTCAGCGGATTTTCTCCGGAAGTAGACGGTTTATCTCTCGGAATCACAGGAAAGATGATGCCATTGCCTTATCCATGCAACTTGACCCTCCATGTTGCTATTGATAGATGCAATTAAAGTGTCCGCCTGCTAAAGAGTCTACTAACTTGTTTTCATGAACACTAAGCAAGGCACTTGCTGCAGGGGGTTGTGATCTCGGAGGGAATGGTATCCGGTACAAAGTTTGAACATATACCAGTAGGTACCGTTCTACGATGGTTCGTAACTCTATATTACTATTTATACAGTAAATAATGATGTCTATTGCCAATACTGTACTGCGGATGTTCTCCCGGAATACCTGGTTTGACCCTCGTAATCACAGCATAGGTGAAACTACTGACCAAGCTGCTCGACACACAAAGAGGGTGGGAACGTTCTCGATCGGTTTGACCACCGATATTCTAATTCATAAATGAATATTAGGTGCCTTCACTAAAATGCCTACTAGTTTGTTTCGCTGTGCACGAAGTTATACCCTCGATAGAGCGGATTATGTTCTCCAAAAGTAAGGTATCATGTAAATAATATGTCGTTATGCCAATTGGTAACGTTCTCAAACGGCTGCACGTTCTACTTTAATATTCATACCGTGAACTAAGGTGTCCATTGTCAATACCTTTCAGGGGATTTACTCCTGGAATACGAGGCATGACTCTCGGAATCACAAAATTATGTGGAGGTATTAACTCAGCCGTTCGACTTTCAAAGAAGGTGGTAACGATCTCGAACAGATAGACAGTAGATCTTCTAATCACCACACCAAGTTAACGTGCCCGCCACTAAAATGTATAGCAATTTGTATATTTTATCACCTAGGTATACTCTCTATACAGCGAGATAGGTTCTCGGAGGGTAGGTTCTTCGATGATACTTTTGACATTATACAAATATGTAACGATCTTCAAGGGTTAGACTCTGTACTTCAATATTCAAATCGCGAATTAAGGTGCCCGTTACGAATAGTGTATAACTTATTGTATACCGTAATACCTGGTTTGGTTATTGGAATAAGATGGCAGGTAATGCTATTGACTTTGCTGTTCGACCCTGGAAGACGGAGGAAACGTTCGCGAGCGGTTTGACACGCGGTCTTCATGTTCTTCTCGAAACTGAGGTTCGCGTCTGCTAAATTATGTACTAATTTGTTTCTCTGAAAACGAAGATTTTCCAACGAAACAGTGGAATACCTTCTCGGACGGTAAGGTATCCGGCTATGCGTACGATGTCATATAAATTGGTCACGTTCTCAAACGGCTTGACTGTGAATCAAGGTATCCATTGCCTGTACTCTTCAGCGAATTTACTCCTGAAATACCAGGTTGGACTCTCGGAATCACATGATATGTATAGCTATTCAATTGGCCAGTCGCCTCTCACTGAAGGTGGTAACGTTCTCGATCGCTTTGACTCTCGGTGTTGATAATTATTCACAAGCATGAAGAGCCCATTCGCTAATATGTCTACCAATTTGTTTCTGTGCACATTGAGCAGGACACTAGCTACAGTGAAGTAGGTTCTCGGAAGGTATGGTATTCGGTAAAAGGAATGACATTATGCTGATTGGTACTGTTCTCTTTCGGTTTGACTCTCCTCATTAGTATTCATACCGCGAATTAATGTGTCAGATGCCAATTAAGTGCAGCGGACTTACTGACGGGATACCTGATTTGACTCTCATAGTCACTGGAAAGGTGATGGTCGTGACGTAGCCGTTCAATTCGAAGAGAGTGTGGTAACATTCTCTAACGGTTTGACCCTGGATCTTCCACTTCTTACATGAAGTTACGGCGCCCGTCGCTGAAATGAATACTAATTTTTTTCTTACTTACACTCTCAATGAAGGGGCAGAGGTTCGCGGATGGAAAGGCAATCGGTAAAAAGTTTGATTTTATACCAATTAGTAACGCTCTCGAATGGCTTGACGCTCTACTTTAATATTCATACCGTAAACTAAGGTGTCTATTGTCAATACCTTTCAGCGGACTTACTCCCGGAATACCAGGCTTTACTCTCGGAATCACAGGATAGGTGAGGCTTTTTACTTAATCGTTCGTTTCTCACAGAAGGTGGTAACATTCTCGAACAGTTTGACGGTCGAGCTTCTAAGCCATTCATAAATTTAACATGCCCGTCACTGAATTGTATACTAAACTGTTTCTGTGAACACGTAGCTGTACTATGGTCACGGCGTGTTAGCTTCTCGGTCGGTAAGGCATTCGGCAATAGGTTTGACTTTGTTCCACCTTGTAACGTTCTCAAACGGTTTGTCGCTCTACTTTACCATTCAAACCGTGAATTAGGGTGTAAATTGCCAATTATGTTCAGCGGATTTACTCCTGGAATACCTGGTATGACTCTCGGGACGGCAGGATCGGTTAAGCTATTTACTTCGCCGTTCAAATTTCAAAGATGGTGCAGTCGTTCTCGAACTGCTTGGTCCTCCACCTTCTAATTCATACATGAAGCTATGGTGCCTGTCACTTAAATCAATCCCACTTTCATTCTCTGAGCAGGAACTAATGCTCTATATCAAGTGGGAGTTGTTCGCGGAAGGTAAGAACGTTTGACATTATTGCAATTGTTAACGTTCTCTAACGGTGTCACAATCTATTTTTATGCTCAAACTGTAAATGAAGGTGACTATTACCAACACTGGCCCTCGCATGCACTGCTGGAATACCTACTTGGCACTTGGCGATATTCCAGGATAGGTGAAACTGTTCACTTAGCCGTTGATCCCTCACAGATGACGACAACGTTCTCGAGCGGTTTGACGCTCGATCTTATAATTCGTGTATGAAGTTAAGGTGATCGTCACTGCACTGGTGACTAACTTCCTTCTCCGAACACGAAGATATGCTCTCGCTGCAGGCGGTTAGTTTCTCGAAGGATAAGGTCTTCGTTAAGACAGCTGAGTTTGTTGCAATATGTATCAATCTATATCGACATGACGGGATGCTTTAATATGTAAAACGGTATATTAAAGTGTCTATTGCCAATACTTTTCAGGGGATTTTCTCCAGGAATACCTAATTTGGCACACAGAATCACAGGATAGGTGAAGATATTGACTTAGCCGCCCGTCTCGCAAGGCTGGTGGTAACATTCGGGGACGACTTGAACCACGACCCAGTAATTCGTACATGAATGTAATGTGCACGACACTAAAATGTATAATACTTTGTCTCTCTGAAGGCAAAGTTATTCACTCGATGCGTCGGGTCAGCTTCTCGTAAGCTAATGCCATCGGTGGAATGTTTGACTGTATACCAATAGGCAACGTTGCACAACTGTGTGTCACTGTACTTTAATATATATAACGGGAAGTAGGTTTTTTAGTTCCGATACTGTTCAGCGCATTTACTCCCAGAGAACCTAGTTTGACACTCGGAGTCACAGGATATGTGCAGCATTTGACTTAGACGTTCGAAACTCAAAGAATGTGATAACGTAACCGTACGGTATTTGACCCTCCATCTTCTAATTTAGACATGAAGTTAAGGTGTTCATCACTGACATGGTGACTAACTTCCTTCTCCGAGCACGAAGTTGTACTGCCGATACAGCTTGTTAGCTCTTTGGACGGTAAGGTCTTCACTAAAACTTTTGACATTATAGCAATTTGTAACGTTCTTACACGGCCTGACGCTGTATTTTAATATTCACTCCGTCAATTAAGGTATCTAGGCCCAAAACTGCTCCACGGAATTAAACCCGGCATACCTGGTTTGTCTTTCGGAATCACATGTTATGTGAGACTATTGACTTGTACCATCGACTCGCAAGGAAGGTGGTACCGTTCACGAACGGTCTGACTCCCGATTTTGCTATTCAGATATGGAAATAAGGTGTGCTTCTGCTAAAGTGACAACCAATTTGATTCCGAGTACACTATGCAAGGCACTGGCGACAGAGGTTTAGGTTTCTGGCGGGTAAGGCATTTGGAAAAAGCTTTAAGTCCATACTGATATATGACGTCCGACAGCGGATTGACTAGGTACTTTGTTATTTGAGCCGTGAGTTAAGGTGTCTAATGCTAATACTGTATAATGGATTTACTCCCGGATTCACTGGTTTCGCTCCCGTAATCACAAGATATGTGAAGCTGCTGAGTAAGCCGTTGGATTATCAAGGAAGGTGGTTACATTCTCGAACGGCTTGACACTGTATCTTCTGATCCATAGAGGAAATTGAGTTGCCAGTCACTAAAGTTTATACTATTTTGCTATTTTGACCAAGAAGTCATACTCTCGAAGCAGAGGGATTGCATCTCGAAAGGTAAGGCCTTCGATAAAAAGTATGACTCTGCACCAGTAGGTATCATTCAACAACGGTTTGACTGTGTACAGTAATATTTAGTCCGTGAATTAGTGTGTCTATTGCCAATACTGTACGCCGGAATACTTGGTTTGGCTCGCGCAATCACAGGATAGATGGTGCTATTGATTAAACCGTTCGACTGTCAAAGAGGCTGGTAACGTTATCTAACGGTTTGACCAGCCATCTTATAATTCATGCATGAAGTTAACGTGCCTATCCCAGAAATGGATACTAATTTCATTCTCTGAAAACGAAGAAATACTCTAGGTACAGCGAGTTATCTTTTCGGAGAGAATGGTCGTCGGTAATGCGTTTGACTTTGTTGAAAGTTGTAAGGTTCCCAAACGGTTTATCGCTCTACTGTAATATGCGAACCGAGAATTATGGTGCCTATTTCCAAAACTCTTCAGCCGACTTACTCACAGAATACCTGCGTTGAATCTCCGAATCACTGGATAGATGAAGCTATTGATTGAGCCATTCACCTCTCAAAGTAGGTGGTACCGTTCTGAATCAGTCTGCCCCCCGATGTTCTAATTGATACATGAAATTATGGTGCACGTCAGTAAAATGTCTACTGCTATGCTTCTCGGAACTCGAAGTAATACCCTCAATATAGCTTCTTGGATTCTCGGAAGGT
>NIJG01002018.1:0-11232 GCA_002201625.1 Euglossa dilemma
TCTAACCAGATATTCTGAGAGAAAAGATGCTGTACAGTATTGGGAGTAGACCGCTTAATTCACGGTTTGAATATTAAAGCTGGCAGTCAAGCCGTTGCATATAATTACCAGTAGGTGTACAGACAAATTCATTACAGAAAGCTATGCGCTAAGAAAACCTAACCCTCCGTATCGAGAGTGTGACACCGTGTTCATAGGGACCATGTGGTGTACATTTAATTGACATGCACCATAATTTAATGTATGAATTAGAAGCACGAGGTTCAAACCGTTGGAGAACGTTACCACCTTCTCTGACAGAGGAACGGACAAGTCAGTAGCTCCACTCATCCAGTGATTCGGAGAGTCAGTCCTGGTATTGATGGAGTAAATCCGCAGAACAGTATTGCCAACGGACACCTTAAATCACGGATTGAATTTTAAATTACAGCGTCAAACCGAATGAGAGCATTGCCAATTAGTATAAAGTCAAGCACTTTTCAGACTGCTTTACATTCGGAGAAACAAACTCGCAGATTCGAGAGTATACCTGTCTGTGCAGAGAGAGAAATTAGTCCCATTTCAGTGGCGGGTGGGGTGGGGGCTACTTAACTTCATGTATGACCTAAAAGATCGAGGATCAAACTGTTCGATAACGTTACCACCTTCTGTGAGATACAAACGGCTAAGGAAATAGCGTCACATATCCTGCGATTCCGAAGGTTTAACCAGATATTCCGGGAGTAAATGCGCTGTACAGAATTGGCAGCAGACACATCACTGCACGGTTTGAATATTAAAGCAGGCCGTCAAACCGTGTAGTGTTAAATATCATACAGAATGCCTTAGCCCCCGAAAAACTGACCCGCTCTATCGACAGTATAACACCGCGATCAGAGGTACGAACTGGTATACAATTTATTCAGAAGCACCTTAATTTCATGCATGTATTAGAAGTTCGTGTGTCACACCGTTTGCGAATGTTAGCATCTTCTGTGAGAGTCGAACAGCTAAATCAATAGCTTCTTACACCTGTGATTCAGAAAGTCACGCGCGGTATTCCACGAGAAAATGCGCTCTAGACTATTGCCAATAGATACGTTAATTCGCGGAATGAATATTAAACTATAGCGTTGCACAGTGGATAACGTTACAATTGATATAAAGCCAAGCGCTTTACAGAAGGCCTTACCTTGCGCGAACCACTGTGCCTTCATCGATAGTATAAGTTTGTGTTCTGAGAAAGGAATTAGTATGCATTTCAGTGGCGGGCCATTAAATTCATGAATGAATTAGTAGGTCGAGAGTCAATCCGCTCGGGAACGTTACCACCTTATGTGAAAGACGGACGTCTACGTCAATAGCTCCACCTATCCTGAGACTCCGAGAGTCAAACCAGGTAATCCGGAAGTAAATGCGCCGTACAGTATTAGTAATAGATACCTTAACTCGCAGAGTGAATATTAAAATAGAGCGTCACAGCTTGTGAGCACGTTACTAATTGCTATGAAGTCCATAATTTTACCGAATACCTTACTTTCCGAGAACGCAACCGCTGTAGCTAGTGTATAGCTTAGTGTTCACGGAATCAATTGAGTAGACATTTCAGCAGACGGACATCTCAATTTCACGTATGAATAGCAAAGTCAGGAGAAAAATTGTTCTAGAAATTTAGCATCTTTTTTGTGAGGCGTACTGCTGTGCCAATAGCTTCTCCTACCTTGTTATTCCGAGAGTATATCCACAGTGTGGTACGCCAGTCACAGATATGTAGACTATTTTATTTCCCTGAACACGAAGTTATACTCTCGATACAGCGGGTTAGGTTCGCGGAAGGTAAGATCTTCAGTAAAGGGAATGACTTTATAGGAATTGGTAATGTTCTCCGACGGTCTGACTCCCTACAATAATATTCATACCGTGAATAGAGGTGTCAATTGCCAATACGCTTCAGCGGATTTACTCCCTGTGTATCTGGTTTGACATTCGGAATCACAGGATAGCAGAAACTATTTGCTTAGCCGTTCGTCTCTCTTAAAAGGTGGTATGTTTCTCGAACGATTTGACACCCGATCTCCTTATTCCTAATAAAATTAACGTCACTGTCACTAAAATCTCTTCTAATTTGATCCTCTGAACAGGACGTTATAGTATCAATACAGCGAGTTAGCTTCTCAGAAAGTAAGGCCTTCGGTAAAACGTATGAAATTATACCAATTGGTAACGGTCTCAAACGGTTTGACGCTCTACTTTAATATTCATACCGTGAATTAATGTGCCTACTGCCAATACTCTACGGCGGATTTAGTACCGGGATACCAGGTTTGACTCTCGGAATCGCAGGATAGGTGAAACTATTGATTAACCAGATAAAATCTGGTAGACGGTGGTAACGTTCTCATACGGTTTGACAATCGATCTTCCTATTGATACAGGAAATTAGGATGTCTGTCACTAAAGACTATACCAATGTGTTTCTCTACGAACGAAGTTACACTCTGGATATTATGCGTTAGTCTTTCGTAAGTTAATGCCTTCGTAAAAGAGCTTGGCTCTATAACTGTACGTAATGTTCTTCCACGGTTAGATTATCTACTTTATTATTCAAACCACGAATTGAGATGTCTATTGCCAAAACTGTTCAACGTCATTACTACTGGAATACATGGTTAGACTCTTTTTATCACAGGATAGATGAAGCTATTGGCGCAGCCGTTCCACTCCCAAAGAAGGTGGCATCGTTTTCTACCGGATTTACACTCCATTTTGTTATTTATACATGAAAATATGGTGCCCGTGTGCCATCATTTCTACTAATTTGCTTCTCTGGACACGAAGTTATACTCTTGACACAGCTGGTTATCTTCTCGGAAGGTAAGGCCATCGGTAAAAAGTCTGACTCTATACCAATACGTAACGTTCTACAACGGTTTTCATCTGTACCTCAATATTTATACCGTGAAATATGGTGTATGTGTCCTATGCTGTACAGGGAGCTACTCCCGGAATACCTGGTATGACGAGCGGCATCACAGGATAGGCGAAAATATTGACGTATCTTTCGACACAGAAAGAAGGCGGCAACGTTATTGAACGGTCTCATACTCTATCTTCTCATACAAACGTGAAGTTAAGGCGCCCTTCACTAAAATGTCTACTAATTTGTTTTACTGCACACGAAGATATACCAACGATACCGCGGGATATGTCCCAAGAAGGTAAGCTATGCGATAAATAGTATGACGCTACATCACTTAGGAGCGTTCAGAAACTGTTTGACTCCATACTGTGATATGCATACCCCGAGTTAATGTTTCTATTGCCAATACTGTTCTGCAGAAAAAGAAAATTAGTATGTATTTTAGCGAAGTACATATAATTTTCATACATGAAGTAGAATATCGAGGGTCAAACCTTTCGAGATCGTGACCGTCCTGTCAGGAAGCCCAAGGGCTACGTCAACAGCTTCACCTATCCTTTGATTCTGTGACTCAAGCCAGGTATTCCGGGAGTAAATGCGCTGAACAGAATTGCCAATAGTGTTGGCAATCTACAACGTCAGACCCTTGTAGAGGGTTATCTATTGGGAGAGAGAAACTTTATACCGAAGGCCTTACTTTCCGCGAACCTCACCCGCTGTATCGAGCGTATAACCACATGATCTGAGAAACAAATTAGTATATATTTTAGTGACGGGTACCTTAATACCATGTATGAATTGGAAGATCGAGTTATAAACCGATCGAGACGGTTACCACCTTTTGTGAGAATAGAACGGCTACGAAAGTAGCATCAACCTATCCCAAGATTTTGAGAGTCAAAGCAGGTAACCCGAGAGTAAATCCGCAAAGAGTATTGGCAATAGACACCTTAATTCAGGGTGTGAATATTGAAGTATAGATTCAAACCGCTGGAGAACATTACCAATTGGTGTAAAGTCAAACTATTTAACAGATACGTTGCCTTCCAAGAATCTATCCCGCTGTAGCGAGTGTCACGCTCAGTGCTCACGGAATGAAATTAGTAGAAATTTTACCAGACGGAAACGTTATTTCTATATATGGATAGAATAATCGAGAGTCACACCTTTCAAGAACGATCCCACCTTCTTTGCGGGAGGAACAGCAAAGTCAATAGCTTCGTCTATGCCGTGATTCTGAGAGTCAACCGCAGAAAAACGAGAGTAAGTCCACTGAAGAATATTGGCCGATGACACCTTAATTCACGGTTTGAATATAAAAGTAGCGCATCAAAGTGTTTTAGAGCGTTGCCAATTGGTATAAAGTCAATCACTTTACCAATGGCCTTACCATCGGAGAATCTAACCAGCGGTTTCGAGAGTATATCTTCGAGTTCAAAGAAAGATATTGTCTACATTCCTATGACGGGTGCCTTAGTTTCATGTATAAATAAGAAGGTCGAGTGTTAAGCCGATCGAGGACGCTACCACCTTCTGTGAGAGACGAACGTCTGAGTCAATATCTTCCCCTATCCTGTGATTCGGAGTACCAAACGTGTTACGCCGAGACTAAATGCACCGTACAATATTGGCAATAGACACCATAGTGCAAGGTATGAATATTAAGGCAGACCGTCAAACCGTTATAGGACGTTATCTATTTGCATAGAGTCAAACCTTCTACAGAAGAACTTACATTCCGAGCATCTCACCCGCTTCTTCGCGAGTATAACTTCGCGATCAGGGGATCAAATTGGTAAGCATTTTAGTTACGGGGACCATAATTTCATTACGATTTAAAAGATCGAGCCTCAAACAGTTTGATGGCGTTTCTAATTTGTAAAAAGACAAACGTTTTACCGACGGCCAAACCTTCCGAGAACCTAACCCTCTGTATCGTGTGTCTTGAGTATTATTCACCGAATCAAATTAGTCGATATACCAGCAGATAGACACCATTATCTAATGAATAAATATAATAATCAAGAGACAATCCGTTCGAGTCCGTTGCCAGCTTCTTTGATAATCGAACGGATAAGTCAACAGCTCCACCTGTCCTGCGATTCCGACTCTCAATGCAGTTAATCCGAAAGCAAATCCGCTGAACAGTATTGGCAATTGTCACCTTAATTAAGCGTTTGATAGTCAAACCAGGCCATCAAGCCGTTGTAGAACATTAGCTTTTCGAGTAGGGTAAAACTTTATACAGATGCCTTACCCTCCGAAAAACTGACCAGCAGTATCGAGAGTATAACAGTGTGTTTAGAGCTGTGAACTAGTATACAATTCAGTGTCGGACACCTTAGCTTCATGTATGAATTAGAAGAACGTGTGTCAAGCATTTCGAGAACGTTACCGCCCTCCTTGTGGTTCGAGCTGCTAAATCAATGGATTCTTGATATCCTCTGTTTCCGACAGTCATAGGAGCTATCCCATGAATAAATCCGCTGATTAGTGATAGCAATAGACACCTTCATACACGGTTTCAATATTAAAATAGAGCGTCACACCGTTCGAGAACGTTACCAGTGACAACAATGTCAAACGTTATACCGCAGTCCAAACCTTCCGCGAACCCCACCAGTTTCATGAAGAGTATAACTCCGTGTTCAGAGAAAGAAATTAGTATTCATTTCAGTGGTGGACACCATATCATCATGTATGAATTAGAAGTTCAAGGGTCAAACCGTTCGAGAACATTACCACCTTCTATGGCAGACGAACGGCTGTGTCCATAGCCTCACATATATTGTGATTCCGAAAGTAAAACCAGATATTCCTGGAGTAATGCCGCTAAATACTATTTGGCAATTGATACCATAAATCTCGGTTTTAATGTTAAAGTGGAGCGTCAATCCGTCTGTGAACGTCACCAATTGCTATGAAGTCAAACGTTCTACCGTTGGCCGTACCTTCGCGCGAACTTCAGCCGCTCTATCGAGAGTATTACATGGTAATCAGTGAAAGAAATTAGTAAACACTTTGGTGACTGGCATCTTAATTTCATGTCCGAATAAGATGATTGAGGTACAAATCGTTCGAGAACGTTACCACATTCTATGAGCAGTTGTGTCAATAGCTTCACCTATTCAACGATTCCAAGAGTCATACGAGATACTCCGGTTGTAAATACGCTCACCCGCTTTGCCTCAGACATCTGATTTCATCGCATGAATATTGAAGTAGTGGGTCAAACCGTCAGAAAATATTACCAGTTCGTATAGTGTCATTCTTTTTACCAAATACCTAACCATAGGAGAACCTTACCCACTTCAGCGAGTGCCTTTCTTCATGTTCACGGGAAAAAATTTGTGAAAATTTCAGTAGCCGAACACGTTATTTTCATGTACGAGTAACAAAATGGAGAGTCGAACCATTCAAGATCGTTACCAACTTCTTTGATAATCTATTGTCTAAGTCAATTGCTAGAACTATCCTTTGATTCCGAGGGTCAAATCAGGTATTCCGGAATTATACCCGCTGAACAGTTTGGCAGTAGACACCTTAATTCGCAGTATGAACATTAAAGTAGACATTCAAATTGTCGGAGACCATTATCAATTGGTATAGAGTCACTGTTTGTACCGAAAGCCTCACCTTCCGAGAACACAACTCGCAGTATCGAGATAATAATTTCGTGTCCAAGGAAACGAATTATTATACATCTTACTGATTAACACCTTAATTTTAGGTCCGAATTAAAAGAGCGATAGTCAAACCGTACCACAACGTTACTACCTTCTTCGAGATCAGAACTCCTAGATCAATAGCTACACCTATCCTGTGATTCCGAAGGTCAAACAAGGTATTCCGGGAGTCAATCCGCTGCACACTACTGGCAACGGACACCTTAATTCACGGTATGAATATTAAGGTAGAGAGCCAAACTTTTGTAGAACTTTACCTATTGGGGTAGCGTCAATCGTTTTACGGAAGTCTTTAACATCCAAGAAGCTAACCCAAGAAATTGACTCCATTATTAACAAGCTTCTAATTTGACTGTAGTCCATGATATGGAAATCGAATAATTAAGTAATACGACATTAACGATAAAGGGAACATCTACAACATATTCCATCACATCGGTATTGAAATATTTATGACAATATTTCTCTATATTAAACGAATGAACAATACTGCACTGTTTATGTTTCCAGTGCTATGCACGACAATATATTATCTATCCCTACTTTTATTATCATAATTCAAAAACGCGATGTGCAAGAAAACCTATCCTGTATTAGTAAATAAAATACAGAATAGATATTGTTACTTCTCCGCAATATAATAAACATGCGCGGTAACTATGCGCAGCAAGAAATTCTGCATGTACAAACAGTCAACGGTGCATATTCGGACCTACGAAATGATTGAGTGGCCGGGGAATCAAAATGCGTGTGACGAAAATGGATGCGATGAACTATGGCTGCAACTGCTTGGCAAATAATCGCGATCGAGATACAGCAACATACGAGTAATTTCAATTCCTTACGCGAATATAACGCGTTTAATGTATTTATTTTGGAGAAACAAATATTAAATATGTATAATAATATATAACATTGAACATATTAGCGCGAAACCTCTCACATTGTTATAACAGCATGCACGAATTATGCAGAATACCATCATGCGACCGCGAACAACGGACGGATCTCCTTTATTCAGTACAGCCCGTTAAATAAAAATCTTAGTTGCACAATTATTCGTCACGGAGCAGCGCGTTCCACGGATAATATGTTATTTATAGAACGTTAAATAAGCAATGCCCCCGCTCCGTCCGCGCGATTCGTCAGCGGCGAGAGCATCGCGGCTAGGCCGCTGCAATTTTTGCGCCAATCTTCGGCGTCACTATTCTTCTCTTCGGCCACTCCCAGTCGCGCCATCACCGCGAGATTCGGCTGCTGCAGTCGCAGCGAAATTGCATCGTTACTTGAGATCTCGCTGCCATCGTAAATCGCTCGGAAGGGGAGCGACCCGCCATTGTTTCGGCGAAGGCAAGGAGGACTTGGCGCGTTGCGATGGCCATTCCCGCCGGACCGATTTCGCGAATTAAGATCTGAGATTGACGTCACGATTTCGAGCACAATGCCGTCGTATAATTGCCGCCATCCAAGTGTCGCCGAGTGCCATTTGCATACCGCGGGTGGATCACTTCGCGACGAGTCGTTGCTGTTGCTCGTGCGAGAGATAGTCAAGCAGTGAAATGGAAGAGAAACTGTTGAGAAATCGTAGGTAATCTGTGAATATAAAACTGAAAGTACAAGCGATGATGAAATGACTAGGCTGGAACTCTTTTTATTTGGAACCATCGGACACAGGCGGATGCATTTTACAAAGTCGATTCTTCTTCGGATAGGAGCATCGTAATTTACACTCGTATTTTTCAATTACATTCATTCGATTAATGTTGTATATGCACGTCGAGCTTTAGTGGCGACAACATGTGGGTAGTTCTAATGTTAATTTGATATATTGTTACATAAGCATTTTATACAGATTGATAATATTCTATGTATCATTAATTATACCGGTGTAGAATCTCCTCCGTTGTGCATGGACCTGACGAATCGTGACGTATACCTCGTAGTTTCTGTCGTAGAAAATTCAGAGAATTTCGAGCGTTCGTTTGGTTATAGTAATCATGCAGTTTCCGTCGAATCGGGGTTCACAGGGACTCGCGTGTGGGACCCCGGGTTAGGCTAGTCCGGAAAGGATAGGCACTTGGGAAAAGTGCGAAGATTTGACCGAGAGCCGAGAACTTTCGGGGAAGCTCGAAGATGCGGAAGGAATCCCAAGACTTCTAGGCTAGAACGGAAGTCCTCCGGGACTCTTGTGATTTCGGCTTGACGGTACCTGGCAGTATATAAGATTCGCAAACTCTCACAGAGTGCGGAAAGGTCTGCCTCTGTTCCTAGACATTTTACCGCATCGCGTGTCAATCGTTCTTAGTGATCGATTATTTTCGATAGCTCATTTCTCATGCCTCCCTTACCCCCTCCATTTTCCTTGCACCGGCTAAATGATAGAGATGGAATACTTCACCATTTATCGAGCTTCATGCTTGTGGTTTTATACCGCATTCATTCATAAGAGAGGGATAAATCGGCGAGATGGCATCAATGGCATGCCCGCCAGATTAGTTCGCCGAATTAATTATTGCGATATCGCCAGACATGGGGGAAAATGAAGATTCTTGCCCATTTAAAAATTCTAATTAACCGAAACACGCTTACTAATCTGGACACAGAGTGTGGTTAACAAGATGATTCATAACGCCATGTTAATTACCACTCGCGTGGCAAATCGGGTGCGCCGTCGTCCCCTCGGTACAGCATCAACCTAGCAGGAAACTGCCGAATCGCTTCCATATGGCATTACGCCTAACCGAAACCTCTGCCTTTTCGAATCGGTCTCTCTGAGTTTCAAGACCCAAATGTTGATCGTTGGTATCATTTCACCGTTTTTTCAACTGTGCATAGAAGCAAACGGAGCTTCTATCGCGATTAATTCTAGAGGATCAAGGGATGCGGATGAAGGGACCGCTGTTATATGGCGAAGTCGCTGCTATGAATGGGAAAATAGGTAATATCGGTATCGACTGCGAAACAGCGCGATCGACATTCGGAAATGGGAAGTCAGGCCAATGCATTTAAATTCGAGCAAGAGGGACAATTTACGATCCGAATATACTATGGAACCCGCGATCCCGTGGTCTACAAGATATTAGCGAAGGGGCATGTCTCCCGTCGCCGAGCCCCCTAGGAAAAATGCGACCCGCATCTATCAGGAATTCCACGGGTAAGCGTCGAATGTTCTGAGGACACCGAGCAAAAGAACATGCAGCGTCATCGACTCTGCATCTCCTGGATATCCAACCACGTTCGACATTCTCTCCCTCTCTCTCCCTCCGAGGTATTCACAAAATCAAACATTCCGACAGTTGTTGCAGCTGGGTTCACCTTCCAGCCGAGCTTGTTTGACTTCACCTCCATTCATCTCCATTTTCCTTCCTTTTATTTCACCTTTTCCTCTGGGGTATACACCCTGTGCACGTACGAGTGGGACGCCTTAATGATATCCGATGTTACAGAGGGTACAATGGAATGAGGGTTAAATGACCTCATGGCGTGTCTCTGATGGTTGCAGAGGGGTCAATATTGATCATTAAATAGAGTAAAGGATCTTGTTTCAGATCTCTCATGCTTGCAATTGCTTTTCGCACATGAGAAGAGTAGTCGCAATTATTCAATTGTCGGAATTAATGTGTATTTTGTATCGGTACTCGTTACAAATCGGTAGTTCTGGCGTCAATCCGTTTATTTTGTAATGCTATATTTTGTCAGGTATGAAGAAGAATGTATATCATTAAACGGATATGGAATATATACGCAGAAGGAAATATTTCCGCGTTAGCTGGAGATATATGACTACTTTGACAATGCGTTGAAATAAAGTACCGATATCAGCGCAATCAATAAGAATACGAATTTTTGTAGGAGTGGTATTATATTTCGAAGCTTGTCATTGGAAAGAAAAATAGTTAAATTGTGTCTGCACATGGGTCTCAATTGGCGGGCGGTTCTGAAGTTAAGTATTTACATGTGTTCAACATGCACATTTGATGAAAATTCAGCGATTGCAGGAGGCGAGCTGTTCGATTTATCGGTGATACCAACATCGAGACATAGATACGCAACAAAAATGGAAAATTGACTCATCACATTTTATACAAATCATTTGTACAAAAATGTACAAATTTCCGAATTTGTTATTAACAACAGATTAAAATTCTCCTCGCTAAATTGCCCGAGTGGCGTATTTACAGAAAGAGTAAAAGTATTAATCAATCATTAGCTATTAATTGCGTAGCTTATAACTGCTAACGAGAATGCAATTATGACTTGCAAAACATGCGGAGATCACTAAATTCATTATTAATAACAGTCTGTAGGCGACGCGAATTTATAACGAGTGTGAAAGAATTAATAATTTATCCACTATTGCAACGGAAAAGTAATTATTGGTTTGTGGCGGATCGATGGCTATATAAGGAACGTCGCGTCGCGTCTGGGGTCATTTATCGGATCGACCTCTGAGGGGTAACATCTAAATTTTCTTCGTCCACGGGTGGGTAGGTGTCCGAAACAACGGTTGTGAAAGTCTGCGCCACTTACGTACAACTCCAGACATAATTTATTTAACATTTTTTTCTCCTGACGTTCAATTTTATCGTCTTCAGCGTCCAATTAATTTATCTCTTCCCAGCTTCCATTCTGTCGACTCTATTCACC
>NIJG01002020.1:0-11868 GCA_002201625.1 Euglossa dilemma
TCACTACCTGAAGAAAGCAATGGTACTGCACGCCTACGTTTGCGTGGTACTAATATCTCACTCGATGAGTCACTATCGTTTTGTTCTCTCAGCATTTTTAGTTGATAGGTAACAACACTTTTTCAAAAAATATAAAACTGAATTCTCTCTGCTGCACTGAACCTTTATACTCCCGTGGCTTTTTTCGACTGATCGTCTCTTCATGTTTGATCTTTGGCCATTCCGGCAATTCCCGCCCCATTATCTTATGTTTATAAATTGTATACATCGGCATTGAGTGCCCCATTCTCACAGCCAAAGCCTCAAACCAAGCAGTGAAATAAAGTAAACTTCTGTTTATACTTTTCGGTCCAGTGAAGTGCTGACCCTCCGCGTCACGTAGCGTAGTAACGCGGCAGCGCTCGGCATCAAGTGCTCTCGCGCTTAGGCGACACCGAGCCGAGCGCTGCCGGCTGAGCGGAAAGTCTAGAGCAATCGGCGCCGCACTCAACGTGTTAAGCTAGACATTCGCTACAGCGAGTTAGGTTCGCGGAAGGTAAGGCATTCGATAAAAAAATGACCATATAGGAATAGGTAACGTTCGGCATCGTGATTTATGGTGTCTATTTCTTATACTCTTCAGCGCACTTGCTCGAGGAGTACCTGGTTTCATTCTCGGAATCGCAGGATATGTGCGCCTATTGAATTTGCCGTTTGTCGCTAAAAGAAGGTGGTAACGTTCTCGAACGGTTTGACCGTCGATCTTCTAATTCATGCATGAAGTGAAGGTTCCCGTCACTGAAATAAATACTAATCTCTATTTCTGAACTCGAAGTTATACTCTCGATGAAAAGGGTGAGTCTCGCAGAAGGTAAGTCCTCCGTTAAAGCGTTTGACTTTATACCGATTGGTAACGCTGTAAAACCGTTTGACCCTTTACTTTAATATTCAAACTGTCGATTAAGGTGTCTATTGCCAATAGTGCACAGGGTATTTCCTCCCAGAATAACTGGTTTAACTCTCGGAGTCATAGGATATGTGAAGCAATTTACTCAGCCGATCGACTCTCAAAGAAGGTAGTAAATCGAACGGTTTGACACACGATCTTCTAATTCGTACATGAAGATAAGGTGCCAGTCACTGAAATGAAGAATAATATCTATCACCCTACAAGAAGTTGTCCCCTCGATGATGCCGGTGTGTTCCGTGGAAGGCAAGGCCTTTGGTGAAACATATGTCTTTATACCAATTGGTAAGGCTCTCTGACGGACTGTCTCTCTACTTTAATATTCATGCCCTGATCTAAGACGACTACTGCCAATTCTGCTCAGCGGATTTACTCCCACAATACCTGGTTTGACATTCGGAATATCATGAAAGGTGAAGATAGTGACATAATTGAGCCACTCTCAAACCAGATGGTAACATTCTCGAAAGGATTGACCCTCGATCCTGTATTTCATACGTGAAATTAAGCAGCCCGTCAGTAAAGTGTATACTAACTTACTTCTCTGATCACGAAGATATACTCCTGATGCAGCGGGTTATGTTCGCGGAAGGTACGGCCTTCGGTAAAAAGTTTGACCCTATATCAATAAGTAACGTTCTACAACAGTTTAAATATGTACTTCTATACCTATACCGCAAGATAGGATGCATGAAGCCAATACTGTACTGTGGATCTGCTTGCGGACTACCTAGTTTGACTCTCGGAATCCCAGGATACGTGAAGCTATTAACTTAGCTGTTCGAATCCCAAAGAAGGTGGTAACGCCCTCAAGTGGTTTGACTCCAGGTTTTTCTCTTCAGACGTCAGCTAAAGTGATTACTAATTTGTTTCCGTGGGCACTAAGCAACACACTCGCTACAACGGCTTATGTTCTCGGAAGGCATGGTACTTGGTAGGAAGTAGGACTTTATAACATTTGGTAATGTTCTCCGATGGTTTTCTACCCTACTTTAATACTCAAGCCGCGAACTGAGGCATCCACTGCGACTACTGTTCACCAGATTCACTCTCGGAATACCTGCTTTGACTCGCGGAAACGCAGGATAGGCGAAGCTGCTGACTGAGCCTTTCGACTCGCAAAGATGGTGGTTCTCGAACGGCTTGACCCTCCATCTTGTAATTCATGTATGAAATTATGGGGCTCGACGCTAAAATGTGTACTAGTTTGTGCCTCTGAACACGGCGATATACTCTCGATACAGCGGGTAAGTTTTTCGGAGGTTAAGGCATTCTGTATGAAGTTTGACCTTACGCCTATAGGTACTGCTATACAACGGCATGACGGCCTGCTTTAATATTCAAACTGTGAATTGTGGTGTCTATCGCCAATTCTGTACAACACATGCACTCCAGCAATACCTGGCGTGGCCGTCTGAATCACAGGATAGGTGATGCTATTGACGTAGCTGTGCAAATCTCAAGGAAGTTGGTTCCGTTCTTGAACGGTCTGACCTCCGATCATACTGTTCATACTTGGGAATGGGGTTAGAGTATGCTAAAGTGTCTACATATTTGATCCCGAGTGCGATTAGCAGGACACTTGCCACAGCCTGTTATGTTTCTGGATGGTAAGGCCTTCTCTAAGATGTTTGGCTATATACATATCGGTAACGTCCTGCATCGTATGGACTCTGTTCCTTGCTATTTAAACCGTGAGTTAAGGTGCATGTGGCTAATACGGTATAATGGATTTACTTCTGAATTCACTGGTTTCAGTCTCAGAATCACAAGATAAGTGAAGCTATAGATAAAGCCGTTCGACGCATAAACAAGGTGGTAAAGATCTCGAACGGCTTGACCCCCGATCTTTATATTTGATACATGAGGTTATGGTTCCCGACACTAGAACGGGTACCAATTTTCTTCTCTGAACACGAAGATATACTCACGATAGGGCGGGTTAACTTCCCGGAAGGTAAGGCCTTCTGTCATGAGGATGTCTTCATGCCAATATGTAACGTTCTTCAACGGCTAGACAGTGTACTTCAATATTCGTACAGTGAATTAAGGTGTCATTTGCCAATACTGTTTAGCGCATTTACTCTTGGAATAACTGACTTTCCTCTCGAAATCACAGGATAGGTGCAGCTATTGACTTAGATGTGCGACTTTCAAAGAAGGTTATAACGTTCTCAAACGATTTGACACCCTACCTTAACATGCATACCCTGAATTAAATTGTCTATTCCCAATACTGTATCCACGGATTTACAACGGTAATAGAGGGCGTGACTTTCGGAATCACAGGAAATGGTGTAGCCCGTGAAATAGCCGTTCGGCTCACACAAAGGGTCGGATGATTGTAGAACTGTTTGACACTGGATCTTCTTACTCGCATATGAAATTAATGCGCCCGAAACTGAAATGTATACCAATTTGCTTTTCTGAACACGAAGATATAATCTCGATACATCGGGTTTGCTCCTCAGAAAATAAGGCCGGCTGTAAAAAGTCGGATTAGAGAGCAATAAATGACGTTTTACATCGCTTTGACTCTGTACTTTAATATTCATACCGTGAATTAAGGTGTCTATTGCCAATACTCTTCAGCGGATTTACTCTCGGAATACCTAGTTTTCTCTCGGAATCACAGGATAGGTGGAGCTATTGACTTAGCCGTTTGAATCGCAAGGATGGTGGTGGCGCCCTCGAACGCTTCGATGCTTCAATTTTCTATTCGTGCTCGAAAATATGGTGCCCGTTTCTAACATGTATACTAATTTGATTCTCTGCACGCGGTGTTGTACTCTCGGTACATCTGGATAGGCCTTCGAGGGGCAAGGACTTCAGTAAAACGTTTGACTCCATACCATTTGCTTGCTTTCTTAAGCGGATGGACGCTCTACTTTAATATTCGTGCATGGAATTATGGTGTCTCAATGCCAATACTGAACAGAGGATTTACTCCCGGAATACCTGGTTTGCTCTGAAAGTCATAGGATTGGTGAAGCTATTGACTCAGCCGTTCGAACTTCAAAGAAGTAACATTCTCAAGCGGTTTGACCACCGATCATCTGTTTTATACATGAAATTAAGGTGACCGTAACTAAAATGTATGCTAATTCTTTCCTCAGGACACGCTGCTACACTCTCGACACAGTGGGCTAGGTTTTCGGAAGGTAAGGCCTTCGGTAAATGTTTGACCCCATGCCAGTAGGTACTGTTCTTCAATGGTTTGCCTCAGTACTTTAATATCGAGACGGTGAATTAAGATGTCTGAATTAAGCTGTACTGCGGATTTACTTCCCGAATACTTGGCTTCACTTTTGGAATCACAGAACAAGTTGTGTTACTGACGTAGCTGTGTGACTAGCGAAAAAGATGGTACCGTCCTCGAACGTTTAGAGTCTCAATTTTGCTATTCACACTTGAATATGCGGAGTACGTCAGGTAGAATGACTACCAATTTAACTGCGTGACCACTGAGCAAAACAATCCCTACAGCGGATTAGGTCCTCGGACAAGTAAGGCCGTCGGTAAAAAGTTTGTCTATGTTCTAATGTTCAACGTCCTGCAATGGATTGACTCCCGATATTAATATTCATACCGTGAATGAAGGTACCTATTGACAATTCTCATGGGCAGATTTACTCTTGGGATAACTGGTTTGACTCTCGGAATCACAGAGTAGGATAAGCTATTCACTTAGCTGTTCGACTCTCAAAGTAGGAGGTAACGTTCTCGAATGGTTTGATCCTCGATCAACCTACTGATACATGAAATTAAATTGTCCGTCTTCTAAAATATCTACCAATTTGTTTCCATGAGTACTAAGCAGGGCACACGCTACGGCGGGTAAGGTTTTCGGAAGGTAAGGTATTCGGTAAAAGGAACGACTTGTTATGTATTTTTATTTTTCTTCCACGGTTTGACTCTCTACTTTCGAATTTATACCGGGACGTAAGGTATCCTTTGCCAATGCTGTTCAGGGCGTTTACTCCCGGAATACCTGGCTTGTCCCTCGGAATCACAGGATAGGTGAAGCTACTGACTGAGCCATCAGATACTCATAGAGGGTGATAACGTTCTCGAACTGTTCGATCCTCGATTTTCTGATTCATACATGAAGCTATGAAGCGCATCACTAAAATTTATTATAATTTTTTCTCTGGGAACGAAGCTATACCCTAGATACAGCGGGTTAGCTTCTCGGGTGGTAAGGCGTACAGTAAAAAGGATGCCTTCATAGCAATATGTAACGTTCTACAACGATCGACACTGTACTTTAATATCAATACAGTGAATGAAGGTGTCTTCTGCGAACACTGTTCAGCGCAGTAACTCCTTATATTGCTGGCTTCACTTTCGGTATCACTGGATAGGTAAAGTTATTGACTTAGTCGTTCGGCCCGCAAAGAAGGTGGGATCGTTCTCGAACGTTTTGAGCCCCGATTACTTTACTCATACATAAAAATAAGGTTTCCGTCTGCAAAAGTGTCTACTAATTTGCTTCCGTGAGCACGGAGCATGACGATCGCTACAGCGGGTTAAGTACTTGGAAGGTAATGTAAAAGTTCGGTAAAACGTTTGACTTTATACTAATTGGTATTGCTCTCAAATGGCTTGACGCTCTACTTTAATATTCAAATTGAGAATGAAGGTGTCTATCAATAATACTGCTCAGTGCGTATACTCCCGGAATACCTGCTAATACACTCTGAAGCACAGGATATGTGAAGCTATTGACTTAGCTGCTCGAATATCATAGAAGGTGGTAACGGTCCAGAACGGTTTCACATCTGATCTTCTAACTCATACATGAAATTAACGTTCCCGTCACTCCAATGTAAACTAATTTCCGTCTAATTATTCACACCGTGAATTGAGGAGACTATTGCCAAAACTGTTCAGCGTGTTTAATCCCGGAATGCATGGTTTGACTCTTGGAATCATAGCATAGATGAAGCTATTGATTTAGCCTTCGGATCCCAAAGAATGTGATATCGTTTTCCAACGGTTTGACTCTCCATTTTGCTATTTACACATAAAAATGTGGAGTCCGTACTCTAATATGTCTACTAGCTTGTTTCCGTGAACATTACGTCAGACACTCGCTACAGCGCGATAGGTTCTCGGAAGGTAAGGTATTCGGTACAAAGAATGACTTCATACGAATAAGAAATGTTCTGCAACGGTTTGGCGCTTTACGATAATAATCTTACTGTGAATTAAGGGGTCTATTGTCAATAGTGTTCGGCGGATATAAGCCTGAAATACCAGGTTTGAATCTCAGAATCAAGAAAAGTTGACGCTCGTGCCACAGCCCTCAAGTCTCAAAGAAAGTGGAAACATTTTCGAACGGTTTAGCCCTGAATACTTTAATTCATACATGAAATAAGTGTGCCCGTCACTGAACTGTAAACAAGTATGTTTCTCGCAACCCGTAGTTCTACTTTCGATACGGCAGGATAGGTTCTCGGAAGATAAGTCCTCCGGTAAGAAGAATGACTATATAGAAATTGTTAACGACCTACAACGGTTTGTCGCTGTAGTTTAATATTCACACCGTGAAATAGTGTGTCTAGTTCTAATACCGTCAGCGGATTTACTCGAGGATTACCTTGTTTTCCTCTTGGAATCACTGTACGGTTGAAGATATTGGTTTAGCCGTTTGAATCTCAAAGTCTGTGGGAACGTTCTCGAATTGTTTGACATTCGAACATCTAACTCATACATGAAATTAAGGTGCTGCTACTAAAATGTATAGAAATGTGTGTCTCCAACCACGCTGTTATACTCTCGATACAGAGGGTTTTGTTCTCGGAACGTAAGGCGTTCGGTAAAAAGAATGACTCTATTCTAATTCGTAATGTTCTCCTCCAGTCTGTCGTTGTACCTTAATGTTCACGCCCTGAATTATGGTGTCAATTGCGAATATAATTCAGCGGATTTTCTGCCGTAATGACTGGATTGACTCTCAGAATCACAGGATAGATGAAGATATTGCCATTGCTATGCGACTCTCAATGAAGGTGTTAACCATGTCGAACGGAGTAACCCTCGATCTTCTTATTCATTCTTGAAACTAAGGTGCCCCTGACAAAGTTGAGTATAAATTTTCTTCTCTGAACACGTATTTATACACCCGATTCAGCAGGTTAATTTCTCGGAAGGTAAGGCATTCGGTAAATGGTTGACTGAAGTGCAACAGGTAACGTCCAACAATAGTTTGACTCTGATATATAATATCGTGATGTAGCGTGTGTAACTCCAATAGTGTACTGCGGGTTTAGTCACGGAATACCTGGTCTCACATTCGGAATCACAGGATAGGAGATGCCATTGAGTTAGTCGTTCAGCTCTCAAAGAGGGAGGTAAAGATAGCGAACAGTTTGACCCTCAATCTCCTAATTCATACATAAACCTAAAATGCCTGTCAGTAATATTTGTATTAATTTTTTCCCCTCTACAAGAAGCTACACCCTCGAGAAAGCAGGTTAGGTTCTCGGAAGGTAAGGTAACCTGTAAAAAGTTTAATACCATGCCAATAGGTATCGCTCTACAACTGTTTGACGCCCTACATTAATATTCATACCGTGAATTAGCGTGTCCATCAGTAATACTGCACTGTGGATGGACTCCTGAAATATCATTTCTGACCCTTGGAATCACAGGACAGGTGTAGCTATTGATTCATCCGTGCGACACTCGATGATGCTGGTAACGTTCTCGCACGGTATAATCCTAGATTTCTCTTATTCCTACGTTAAAACGAGCTGTCCGCTTGTAAAAATGTGTACTAATTTGATCACGTGTAAGCTAAGCACGTACAATAGCTACAGCGGATTGGATTCTCGGCAGGTGTGGTATTGGGGAAAGAAATATCCTTATACCAATTTGTAATGTTCACAGACCGTTTTAATGTCTCGCTTAATATTAATACTGTGAAATAAAGTGTCCATCGCCAAGAGTGTTCAGCGGATTAACTCCCGGAATACCTAGTTTATCTCTCGGATTCGCAGGATCGGTGGAGCTATTGACTTGGCTGCTTGACACTCACAGACGGTGGCAACGTTCTCGAACGGTTAGACGCTCGATCTTCTATTGCACGCCTGATATTATGGTGTTCATCACTGAAATGTATACTAGTTCCTACTTCTGAAGACGGTACTGTACTTACGATACAGCGAGTTAGTTTTTCGATGTGTAATGCATTCTGCATGAAATTTAACCCTACACATATAGGTAATGTTCTACAACGGCTTTACGGCCTGCTCTTATTATTCAAAACGTGAATAATAGTGTCATTTGCCAATACTCTTTAGCAGATATACTCTGGACTGCCTGCTTTGATTCTCGAAATCACAGGAAAGTTGGAGCTATTGACTTTTCCGTTCAACTCTCAAAGGTGGTGGCAACGTTATCGAGCGCCTTGTCCCTCAATGTTCTAATTCACACATAAAGTTAAGGTGCCTGTCACTAAAATGACTACTAATTTGTTTCTCTATCATGAAGTTGTACCCACGATGCAGTGGGTTGTGTTCCCGGAAAGTAAGGTATGGAATAAGGAGTATGACGTTATAGCAATTGGATATATTCTCCAGAGGATTGACTCTCTACTTTAATATTCAAGCCGAGAAATAAGTTATCTATTGACAAAACAGTTCAGCAGATTTATTCCTCGAATACCAGGCTTGGCTCTCGGAATCATAAGTGTATGTGTAGCCGTTGACGCAGACGTTCGGCTCTCGAAGATGTTGGCAACGCACTCTAACGGTTTGACACTCGATCTTCTAATTCGTAGATGAAATTAAGTAGCCCGACATTAAAATTTACACTATTTTGCTTCGCTGACCACGAAGTTATACTCTCGATACAGCGGAATGGCTTTTCGGGCGGTGCGACCTTCAGTAAAGAAGGCCTTCCATGCCTTTTGCTAGCTTCCTCAAACAGATTGACGATGTACCTTAATATTCAATTCTATTGCCAATACTGTGCAGAGTAGTTCCTCCCGGAATACCTGGTTTGACTCTAGGGATCACAGGATAGGTGAAGCTACTGACTGATCCGTGCAACTCACAAAGAAGGTGGGAAAGTCCTCCAGAAGTTTGTCAATACACATTCTAATTCATACATGATGTTAAGTTGCACGACACTAATGTCAATGCTTATTTTTATCTCTGGACACGAGGCTATACTCTCCGTACAAAGGGGTTGGTTCTCGAAAGGTAAGGCCTTCGGAAGAGGTTTGACAATATACCAATAGGTAACGTTCTACTGCGGTTCGCCTATATTCTTTAATGTCTATACCCTGAAATAGGATGTCTAAAGCTAATACTGTACCGCCGATTTACTCCCGTTATACCTTGTTTGTCTCTCAGAATCACAGGATATGTCAAGCTACTGACATAGCCTTTCGTCTCTCAAAGAATGTGCTATCGCTCTCTACCTGATTGACCCTCGATCATGTAACTCATACACGAAGATAAGGTGCCGATCGCAGAAATAGGTACCTATTTCTTTTCCTGGGCACAAAGCTATACTCTCGATACAGCGGATTACTCATTCGGAGGGTAAGGTCCTTAATAAAACGTTTGACTTTATACCAATTGGTAAGCTTCCCAAACTGAGTGACGATCTACATTAATATTCAAACCGTGAATTAAAGTGTCTATTAGCAATACTCTTCAGCGTATTTATTCCTGATATACCTGGTGTGACTCTCGGGTTCTCAGGTCGGGGAAGCTATTGAAATAGATGTGCGATACTCGAAGAGGGTGGTAACGTTCTAGATCAGTCCGCCTCCCAATCTCCTAATTCATACATGAATTAATGAAAATGTGTACTAATTTGCTTCTCTGAACACGAAGTTATGCCCTCGATGGTGCAGGTTAGCTTCTCGGAAGGTATGGCCTTTTGTAAGAAGTTAACTCTGTAGGAATAGATAACGTTCTACAGCGATGTGACTCAGTACATTAATATTCGTGCCGCGAATTAAGGTGTCAATTGCCAGTACTCTTTAGCGGATTTACTCCCGGATTACCTGATTTGACCCTCAGAATGAAAGTATAGGCGAAGATATTGACCATGCCGTTCGACTCACGGGGTTTGGGGGGAGGGGGATTCTCTCTATCGCTTTGATCATCGATATTCTAGTTCATACATGAACTTAAGGTGCAGACACTAAAATTTATACTAATGTGTTTCTCCAACCACGAAGTCATACTCTCGATACGGCGGGATAGCTTCTAGGACGGTAAGGCTTTCGATAAAGCGCCTGACTTTGTACAAATTGCTAACGATCACAAAGGGGTGATGATCTATTTTAATATTCCAATCGTGGAGTACGGTCTCTATTGCTAATACTGTTCAGCGGATTTACTCCCGGAATACCTTGTTTGTCACTCCGAATCACAGGATAGGTGAAGCTATTGACGTAGCCGTTCGTCTCTCGTAGAAGGTGACTACATTCTCGAACGGTTTGGCGCTCTATGTTAATATTCAGGCTCTGAGTTAAGGTGTCCATTGACAATAGTGTACAGTTTATTGACTCTCGGAATGCCTGGCTTATCTTTCGGAGTCATAGGACAGGTGAAACCACTGACTTATCCGTTCGACTATCAAAGAAGGCAGTAACGTTCTCAAACGGTTTGACACTCGATCTTCTAATTCATGCATGACATTAAGGTGCTGGTCACCAAAATGTATACTCGTTAGTACCTCTGAGAATGCTCGATACAGCTGGTCAGGTTTTCTAAGGGTAAGTCTAGCTGTAAGAAGTTTAACCCTACAAGAATAGGTAATGTTCTACAATGGCTTGACCGCCTGCTTTAATATTCATGCCGTGACTTATTGTTTCTGTTGCCAATACTGTACAGCGGATTCACTCCCGGAATAACTGGTTTGTCTATCGGAATCGCAGGATAGGTGAAGCTATTGACTTAGCCGTTCTACTACAAAAAGGTGGTGCCCTTCTCGTACGGTTAGATTCCTGATTATTCTATTCAAACATGAAAATAAGGTGCCCGTTTGCATAAATTTCTACAAATTTGTTTCCGCGTGGAATAAGCATGACAGTCGCTGCAGCGGGTTGTGTTCCAGGATGGTAATGTATTCGGTAAAAGGAATGACTATATACAAATTAGTAATATTTTCCGACGAATTGACCACCTACCTTAATATGCAAATAGTGAATTAAGGATCCTAATGCCAATACTTTTCACCGAATTTACTCCCGGAATACCTGGCTCATTCTTTAATATTTACGCGGTGAACGAAGTTGTATATTGCCAATAGTGTACTGCGGATTTGTTCCTGGAATACCTGGTTTCACTCTCGGAAACACAGGATAGGTGAAGCTATGGACACAGTAGTTCGATTCATCTAGAATGTACTAACGTTCTCGGGCGGATTGACAGTCGATCTTCTTATGCATAGATGAAATTAAGGTGCCCGTCACTAAAATGAATAATAGGTTGTTTCCATAAAGGCGAGTTTAGAATATCGCTACAGCAGGTTAGGATATCGGAGAGTAAGGCCTTCGGTAAAACGTTTGACTCTGTGCCATTTCGTCACATTCCGCAAAGGTTTGACTCTGCGCTTTAATATTTGTACCTGGAAGTACGATATATAACGCCAATACTGTACAGTGGAGTTACTCCTGGAATAACTGCATTGAATTTCGGGATCATTGTATAGGTGAAGCTTCTGACATAGCCGATCGACTCCCAAAGAAGGTGGCATCGCTCTGTTGCAGATTGACCCTTGACCTTCTAATTAGTATATTAAGTTATGGTGGCTGCCACTAAATTTATACTAACATGCATTTCTGAACACGAAGTCGCACCCTCTATACAGCGGGTCAGCTTCTCGGAAGGTAAGGCCTTCGGTAAAATGTTATACTCTATACGAATAGGTATCCTTCTGTAACGGTTTGACGC
>NIJG01002020.1:14935-25990 GCA_002201625.1 Euglossa dilemma
AATATGAGAATGTTGCCCTCTTCTGCGAGAGGCGAACGGCTAAGTCAATAGCTTCACCTATCCTGCGATTTCGAAAGTCAAGCCAGATGTTCTGGTGGTAAATGTGCTGTACGTTATTGGCTATTGAAACCTCAATGCACGGTTTGAATATTAAAGCAGGCCGTCTAGTCGTTGTAGAACAATACCCATTCGTGTATGTTCAAATTATTTACATATTGCCTTACACCCCCGAAGAACTATCCCGCTGTATCGAGAGTATAATTTCGTACCCTGAGAAAGAAATTAGTATTCATTTCGCGACGGGCACCGTAAAATCATGTATGAATTAGAAGATCGCGGGTCAAATCGTTCGACAACGTTACCTCCTTCTGCACAATACGAACGGCTAGGTCAATAGCTTCACCTATCATGGGATTCCGTGGGTCACACGAGGTATTTCAGGAGAAAGTTTTCAGAACAGTGTTGGCAATGGACACCTTAATTCACAGTATGAATATTATAGTGCACAGTCAGACCGTTGAAGAACGTTACATGTTGATATAAAGTAAAACTTTTAACCGTAGCCCTTATCATGCGAGAACCTAACCCGCTGTATAGGGAGTATTAATCCGTGTTCAGAGAAACACATTGATATCTATTTTAGCGATAGCGACCATTATTTCACGTATGACTTGGAAGATCGAGTATCAAACCGTTACAGAAAGTTACCACATACTTTGAGAAATGAACAGGTAAGTCAATAGCTTCACCCATGCTGCGACTCCAAGAGTCTAACCAGGTATACCGAGAGTAAATCCGCTGAACCGTATCGGCAACACGTACTTCAATTGACGGAATCAATATGATTGTACAGAGTCAAGCCGCCGTAGATCGTTGCATATTGCCACAGAATAAAACATTTACCGAAACCCTTACCTTCCGAGAACCAAATTCGCTGTATCGAGAATATATCTTCGCGTCCAGTAAAACACATTATCTGAGACTTCAGTGATGGGCACCGTAATTTCATATATGATATGGATTATCGGGTGACAAACCATTGGGGAACGTGACCTCCATCTTTGGGATACGAACAGCTAAGTCAGTAGCCTCACCTATCCTGTGACTTCGACCGCCATGCCAGGTATTCCAGGTGAAAATCCCGTGATAAGTATTGGCAATAAGATCCCCAATTCACTGTTTGAATATTACGGTAAAGCGTCAAACCGTTATTGAATGTTACATATTCGTATACGATGTAACTTTTTACCGAAGGCCGGACCTTCCGAGAAGCCCATCCCGCACTTGTGAGTGTCATGCTTAGTGTTCCTGGAAGCAAAATAGGAGACATTTTAGAGAGGGGCACGTTAATTTCATGTATGAAGTAGAAGATCGAGGATCTAACCGTTCGAGATCGTTACGACCTTCTGTGAGTGACGAACGGCTAAGTCAAGTGCTTCAGCCGTCCTTTTAATCCGAGGGACACCTTAATTCTCAGTTTCTATATCAATGTAGAGTCTCAAACCGTTTGACCACGTTACGAATTCGTAGAATGTCGTACTGTTTACCGAGGACCTTACCCTCCGTGAACCAAGCCCGCAGTATCGTGAGTATAACTTCGTGTTCGGAGACACAAATAACTAAAAATTTTAGTGAGGGGCACCGTAGTTGCATGTATGGAAAAGAAGATCGAGTGTCAAACCGTTTGTGAACGTTAGCACTATCTTCGAAGATCGAACGGCTAATTCCATAGCATCACCTATCCTATGACACGGAGAGCCAAACCAGGTATTCGTGGACTAAATCCGTTGTACTTTGTTCCCACTATACAGGATACTTCGGGGTATAAGTATTGAAGAACAGATTCAAGCCTTTGTTGTACATTACGTATTGGCATAGAATCAAGCTTTTCGCCAAAGGCTTTATCCTCCGTGAAGCTAACCCTCTGTATCCAGAGTGTAACTTCGTGTTGATGGAAGCAGATTGGTATACACTTTAGTGACTGGCACCTCAATTTCATGTATGAATTAGAATGCCCAGTTTGATAACGTTCGAGAACGTTACCACCTTCTATGAGAGTGGATCGGCCATGTCAGTAGCTTCACCTATCCTGTGATTATGAGAGTCAAACAAGGATATCCGAGAGCCTATCCGCTGTACAGTATTAGCATCATACACCATATACCACGGTATAGATATTAAACTCCAGAGTCAAACCGCTGTAGAACGTTACTAGTTGGTATTGAGTCGAACCTTTTTCCGATGGCCTTACCTTCCGGGAACCTAACACACTCGCTATGTCGAGGGTAAAACTTCCTGATCACAGGCACAAACTAGTATGCATTTTAGAAACGGGCACCTTGATTTCAAGTATGAAATAGACAGTAGAGGAGCAAACTGTTCGAGAACGTTACCACCTTCTATGTTGCACAGCTATGTATATAGGTGCACTTATCCTGCGATTCCGAGAAAAATTCCAGGCACTACGGGAGAAAATCCGCGGTACAGTTTTGTCATTAGTCACATTACTTCACGTTACGAATAGTAAAATACAGAGTCTACAGTTGCAGAAAGTTTCCTATTGGTATTAAGTCAAAGTTCATACCGATGGCCTTACCTTCCGAGAACCAAACCCGCTGTACAGAGTGTCATGCTTATTGTTGACGGAAACAAATTAGTAGACATACTAGTAGATGGAGACCACATTTTCGTGAATAAATATAAGAAGCGAGAGCCAAACCATTGTAGAACGTTACCTCATGGTATAGAGTCAAACTTCTTACCATTGGCCTTACCCGCCGAAAGCATATCCCACTGTACCTAGAGTATAATTTCGTGATCAGAGAAGCGAAGTAGTACACATTTCAGTGCCATGTACCTTGAATTCATGTATGAATTAGAAGATCGGGAGGCAACCCGTTCCAGAATGTTACCACCATCTTTGAGGGTCGCACATCTTGGTCAATAGCTTCAGCTATCCCATTGTTCCGAGAGTAATGCCAGTCCTTCCGGGAGTATATAGGCTGAACTGTAGAGGTCCAAGACACCTTAATTCGCGGAATGATCACTAAAGTACAGAGTTAAACCTGTGAGATCATTTCCGGTTTTTATAAAGTAATACTTCTTACGGAGTACCATACCTACCGTGAACCTAATCTGCTACTAGGAGTGCCTGGCATCGTCTTCAGCGAAACAAATTAGTATTCATTTTAGTGACGGGCACCTTAATTTCATGTATCAACAAAAAGATCGAGACTCACCGTTTCGAGAACGTTACCGCCTATATTCAGATTCACACAGCTTAGTGAATGGCTTCACCTACCCTGTGATTGCGAGGGCCAGACTACGTCTTGCGGGGGTAAAACTACATTGCAGTATTAACATTATACGCGCTAATTTACGTTACTATTATTAAAATAGAGCGTGAATCCTGTCAAGAACGTTACCTATTGTTATAGTGTGCAACTTTCTACGGAAGGCCTTACCTCCCGAGGACAAATCTGTTTCGAGAGTATAACTTCGTGTTCCGAGAAAGACATTAGTATACATTTTTGTAATGGGCATCGTAAGCTCATGTATGAAGTAGAAGGTAGAGGGTCAAATCATAGTAGAACTATACCACCTTCTTTGAGAAACCCACAACTAAGTGAATCGCTCCACCAATTCTGTGATTCCGAGCGTCAAACCAGGTATTCATGGAGTAAATCCGCTGAACATTATTGGCAATAGATAGATCACTTTACGAATATTAATGTACACAGTCAACCCGTTGCAGATCGATACCATTTGCAATAATGACACACGTTTTACCAATGACTTTACCCTCCGAGAAATTAACCCGCTGTATCGAGAGTATAACATTGAGTGCAGAGAAAGAAATTAGTATTCATTTCAGTGGCGGAAACCTTATTTTTATGTATGAATTAGAAGATCGAGTGTTATACTTTTCCAGATCGTTCCCACTTCGTTTGAGCGTTGATCGGCTGAGACAATAGCATCACCTATAGTTGTAATTCCAAGTGTCAAGCCTGGTATTCCAGGAGTTAATGCGCTAAATAGTACAGGCAATAGGCCCCTTAATTCAGGGTTTGATTATTAACGTAAAGCGTCAAACCGTTTGAGAGCATTGCCACTTGGTATAAAGTCAAACACTTTACAGATGGCTTTACCTACAAATAGGCAAACTCGCCGTGTCGAGAGCATAACTGCGAGATCACAGAAAGATATTAGTCTTCATTTCAGGGACGGTCACCTTAACTGCATGAATGCATTAAAAAATGTCGAGTGTCAAATCGTTCGAGAACGTTTCCACCTTCAGTCAAAGACGATCGGCTATGTCAACAGCATCACCCACCTTGCGATTCCGATAGTCAAACCTGGCATTCCATGGGTCAATCCACTGTACACCATTGGCAGTGGACACCTTATTTAACGGTTTGAATATTATTGTAGAGCATGAAACAATTTGAAAACGTTATCGATTTCAATAAATTCATACATATTAACAAAGGCCTTATCTTCCGCGAACCTCACCCGCTTCATCGAGAGTATAACTTCGTGTTCAGAAAAAGAAATTAGTATTTTGTCAGTGACGGGCACGTTAATTTCATGAATGAATTAGAAATCAGGTGTCAAACAGTTCTGGACTGTTACCACCCTGATGAAGAGTCGAACGTAAAAGTCAATTGCTCCACCCATCCTGTGTGTCCGTGAGAGGAACAAGGTAATCCCAGAAAAAATTCGCTGACGAGTATTGGCAATGGACACCATAATTCTCGTTTGGAATCTTAAAGCAGACCATCAAACCGTCGCAGAACGGTACATATTGGTATAAAGTCAAACACTTTGCAAATGGCTTTACATACAAAGAGGCAAACTCGCCGTTTCGAGAGCAAAACTTCGTGTTCACAGCAAAAAATTATTACTCATTTCAGTCACGAACTCCTTAACCTCCTGTACGAATTAGAATATCGAGGGTCAAACCAGTGGAGAACGTTGCCACCTTCCGATAGAGACGAACGGCTAAGTCAGTAGCTTCACCTATCTAAAGATTCCGAGAGGCAAACCGGGTAACCCTGGAGAAAATCCGCAGAACAGTATTGCAATCGGACACTTTAATTCACTGTTTGAATAGTAAAGTAGAGCGTCATACCGTTTGAGAGCATTACTAATTGGTATAAAGTCTAACACTTTATCGATGGCCTTACCTTCCGAGAAGCTAACCAACGGTTTCGAGCGTATAATTACGTGATCAGAGAAAGAAATGAGTCGACATTTCTGTGACGGGCGCCTTAACTTCATCTACGAATTAGATGATCGAGTGTAAAACCGTTCGCGGACGATGGCACCTTCCGTGAAAAACGAAAGGCTAAGTCAATAGCTTAACGTATCCTGCGATTACGAGAGTCAGACCAGATACGCCGGGAGTAAATGCGCTATACAGTATTGCCAATAGACACATCAATTCACGGTTTGTATATAAAAGCAGGCCGTAAAGCCTTTGTAGAACATTACCTATTCGTGTAGGATTAAACTTCTTACAGATTGCCTCTCCCTCCGCAAAACTGACCGCCTTTGTCGAGAGTACAACACCGTGTTCTGATGTACGAAGTAGTTTTCTTTCTCTGTGACGAGTACCATAATTTCATGCGTGAATTCGAAGATGGAGGGACAAACAGTTCGAGAACTTTGCCACCCTCTGTGAAAGACGAACAACTAAGTCAATAGCATCACCTGTCCTCTGATTCCGAGTGTCAAACAAAGTATTTCAGTAGTAAATCCGCTGAGCAGTATAGGCAGTAGACACCGTATATCACGGTATGATTATTAATATGGAGTGCCAATGCGTTTGAGAACGTTACCATTTCGTATTGCGTCAATCGCTTCACGGAAGACCTTACCATCCGAACGCCTAGTCCGCCGTATCTAGAGTATAGCACCGCGTTCAGAGGAATCAATTAGCATACATTTTAGTGACCGTCACCTTAATCTCACGCATGAATCAAAAGGTCGAGGGTCAAACCGCTCGATAACGATACCACCATCTTTGAGAGTCGAGAGGCTAAGTCAATAGCTTCACCTATACTGTGATTCCGAGAGTGAAACCATCCACTCCTGGAGTAAGTCCGCTGATCTGTATTGGCAATCGATACATTAATTCACGATTTGAATATTGAAGTAGAGCGTCATGCCGTTTGACAGCGTTACCAATTTTTATAAAGTCATCCATTTCACCAATCACACTACCTTCCGAGACCCTAACAAACTGTAGCGAGTGTCGGGCAAATTGTTCACCGAAACTAATTAGTCGACATTTTAGTCGACCTACACCACATTTTTGTGTATAAATGTCATTATCAGGTGTCAAAGCGTTCGAGAACGTTATCACCTTCTTTGAGCTTCGCAAAGTTAAGTCAATAGCTTCACCTATCATGCGATACGGAGACTCAAGCGGGTACTCTGGCAGTGAATCCGCTGAACAGTATTGGCAATAGACACCTTAATTTACGGCATGAGAATTGAGCGGAGCGTCCAACCGTTTGAGAACGTTACCAATATTTATAGAGTCATTCTTTATAATGAACACCTTACATTCCGAGAACCCAACGCGCTGTATCGTGTGTTTTGCATGTTGTTCACGTCAACAAATTAGCCGATATATTCGATGACAGACACCACATCTTCATGAATAAATATAAGAATCAAGAGAAAAGCCGTTCGAAAGCGGAACCTCCATTTTAACGAAAGATTCCGAGAAACACGTCCACGGCGTCGAGAGCATAACATCGCGTCCCGAGAAACAAATCAGTATACATTTCAATGACGGGCATCCTATCTTCATGTGTGAATTGGAAGATCGAGGGTCAAACTATTCCCGAATGATACCTCCTTCTGTGAGAAACGAACAGCTGAGTCTGTAGCTTCACGTATCCTGTGATACCGAGAGCCAACGCTTGCATTCCGGGAGAAATATGCTGATCAGTATGGTCATTAAACACACTATTTCACGGCATAAATATTAGAGTACAGAGCCAATCCGTTGTAGCACATTGCCTATTGGTATACAGTCGAAGTTTTCACAGAAGGCTTTACCGTCGAGGAGCTAACCTGCTTTATGGAGAGTATAACTACGTGCTCGGGGAAGCAAATTGGTATGCATTTTAGTGACGGACACTTGAATTTCATGTACGAAATAGAAGATCGAGTGTCAATCCATACGATAACGCTGTCACCTCCGTTGAGAGTGACGCATCTGAGTCAATAGCAACAGCTATCCTGTGATTCGAACTGTCATACCATTTATTCGGGGAATAAGTCCGCTGAACAGTTTTGGCAATAGATACCATATTTCACTGCTTCAATATTAAAGCAGAGCGTCAATCCATTGTAGAACATTACCTATTGGTATAGAGTCAAACACATTACCGGTTGCCTTACGTTCGGTGAATCCAACCCGCCGTTTCGAGAGTGTAAATCCGGGTTCGATGGACCGAACTTGTGTACATTTTAGGGACGGGCACCTTTATTTCATGTATGAATTAGAAGGTCGATGGTCGAACCGCTCGAGAATGAAACCACCATCTTTCAGAGTCGAACGGCTAAATCCATAGCTTAATCTATCCTATGAGTCCGAGAGTCAAAACAGGTATTGCGGGATTAAATGCACTGTATAGTACTGGCAATGGACACCTTATTTCAGGGTGTGAATTCAAAGTAGAGCGTCAATCCATTTGAGAACGTTACTAACTGACAGAAAGTCGAGCGTTTTACAGAAGATCTTATCCTCCGTAAGCCGAACCCGCTGTATCGATATTATAACGCCGTGTTTAGAGGAACAAATTACTATACATTTCAGTGATGGGTACCTTAATTTCATGTATGAATTACAAGTTCGAGTGTCAAACCGTTCGTCAACGCTGCCACCTTCTGTGTGATTCGAACGGCTAAGCCAATAGCTCCACCTATCCTGTGATTTCGACAGTCGAACCATTTAATCCGAAAGTAAATCTGCTGAACAGTATTGGCAATAGACACCTCAATTCGCGGTTTTTATATTAGCGTAAAGCGTGGTACCGTTGCAGAGCGATACCTATTCGTATAGAGTCAAATTTTTTATCGATGGCCTCACCTTCCGAGAAACTGACCCGCTGTATAGAGGGTGTGACATCGTGTTCAGAGTTGCAAGTTAGTATTAATTTAGTGGCAGGCACAATATCTTAATATACTGATTAGAAGGTCGGGGGTCAATCCATTACAGAGCGATACCACCTTCTTTGTGAGTCGAACGGCTGATTCAACGGCTTCACCTATACAATGATCCCGAAAGTCAAAACAGTTATTCCGGGAGTAAGTCCGCTATTCTGTGTTGGCGTTATACACCCTACTTCCAGGTATAAATATTAAAGTGCAGGGACAAACCGTTGTGGAACATTACGAATTGGCATAGAGTCAAACGTTTTACCGATGGCCTTACCTTTCCATAACCCATCGCGCTGTAGAAATTCGCTTACTTTGTGTTCACCGGAACAAACTGTTGGTCCTTTTGGCAGACGGACACATTATTTTCATGTATGAATAGGTCGATCGAGGGAGAAACAGTGCGAGGACGTTACCACCTTCTCCGAGAGCCCAACCGCCGTATCAATAGATACACCTATCCTGTGATTCCGAGGGTCAGACCACGTACTCCGGGAGAGAATCCATAGTGCGGTATTACCATTGGACACGTTTATTCACGGTACGAATATTAATGTGCAGTGTCAAATCTTTGTCGAACGTTACTTATTGGTATCGCGCCAAACATTCTACCGAAGACCTTATTCTCCAATATCCTAACCGGCTGTATCGATATTCTAAATTCGTCATCATGGAAAGAACATATTATTCCTTTTAGTGACGGCCACCTTCACTTCATGTATGAATTACAAGATTGAGGGCCAAACTGCTAGATGACGTTACCACCTTGTGCGAGAGACGAACGGCTATGTCAATAGCTTCACATATCCTGTCATTCTGAGAGTCAAACCAGGTATTGCAGGGGCAAATCCAATGAACAGCATGGGTAATAGACACCTTAATTGACGGCTTGTGTATTAAAACGGAGCGTCATTCAACGTTACCAATTGGTATAAAGTCATTCCTTTTACCGAATACCTTATCTTCCCAGAAGCTATCCCGATGTATCGAGAGTATAGCTTTGTGTTGTGAGACGCAAATCAATCTACTTTTCAGTGGCGGCACCTTAATTTCATATATGAATTAGACGATCGAAGGTCAAACAGTTCCGGAAAGTTACAACCGACTTTGAGATTCGAATGGCTAAGTTTATAGCGTAACCTATCTTGTCATTCCATGGCGAAACCTGGTATTCCGGGAGTAAATTCGCTGTGCAGTATTGGCATCATATACCCTATTCCGCGGTATAAATATTAAACTCCAGAGTCAAACCGTTGTAGGACGTTACGAATTCATGTGCAGACAAGCCAATTAATTTCCATCTTAGTGGTGGGGATCATAATTTCGTGGATGAATTAGAAGATCTGGTGTAAAACCGTTCCAGAGCTATAACACGTTCGCTTCGAGTCTAACAGCCAAGTCACTCACTAGCTTCACCTATTCTGCGACTTCGAGTGCCAAACCCGGGATTCCAGTAGAAAATCCGCTGAACAGTATTGACAATTGTAACATTAATTCACCTTATGAATAATGAGGTAGAGAATTAATCCGTCGAGATCATTACGAATTGGTATAAAGTTATTCTTAATACCGATTACCTGAACTTCCTAGATCAAAACCCGTTGCAGCGAGTGTCTTGCTTAGTGCTCATGAAAACAAATAAGTAGATATTTCAGCAGACGGACACCTTATTTTGAAATATCAATAGGAAGATTGGGGGTGAATCCATTGCGAGTACGTTAGCAACGTATTCGAGATTCAAACTGCTAAATCAATAGCTACACCTGTCCCGTGATACCGAGAGCCAAACCAGGTATTCCGTGAGTATATCCGCTGAACAGTATTGGCAATAGACACCTTAATTCTCGGTGTGAATATCAAAATATGGCATCAAACTGTTTGAGGTCGCTACGTATTGGTATGAAAACAAACATTATAGCGAAGGCCTTACTCTCCCAGATCCTAACCCGCTGAATCGAGAGTATGACTTCGTGTTTAGAGAAAGAAATTAGTCTTCGTTTCACTGACGGTCACCTTAACATCATGTATGCATTAAAAGGTCGAGGTTCAAACCGTTCGAGGACTTTACCACCTTCTGTGAGAGACGAACAACTATGGCAATAGCTTCACCTCTCACGTGATGCCGAGAGGCAACCCCGAAAATCGAGAGCATGTCCACTGCAGAGTATTGGCAATTGACACATTAATTCACAGCCTGATTATAGAAGTAGAGCGTCAAAGTGGTTAAGCGCGCTGCCAATTGGTTTCAAGTCGAACACGTTACCGGAGGCCTTATCTTCGGAGAAGCGATCCGGCTGTTTCGAGAGTATATCTTCGTGTAAAAAGAAAGAAATTAGTATTCATTTCAGTGACGGGCACGTTATTGTTATGAATGAATTCGAAGGCTGATGGTCTTACCGTTCCAGAGCATTTCCACCTTCATTGAGGATCGACTGGCTAAGATAATAGCTTCACCAATCCTGTGATTTCGAGCGTCAAACGTGGTTTTCCGTGTGTAAATCCGCCGAACAGTATTGAAATATACGCCTTCAATCACGGTATGAATACTAAAGTAATAAGTCAAACCGTCGGAGAAATTTGCCTATTCGCATAAAGTCGTTCTTCTTACCAAATATATTACCTTCCGAGGAACTATCCTGCAGTTGCGTGTGCCTTGCTTAATGTTCACGGAATCAAATTTGTAGATATGTTAGCAGACGGACACCACATTTTCATGTATAAATATCAAAATCGAGAGTCAAACCGTTAGAGAAAAGTACCACCTTCTCTGAGGGACGACTGCCTACGTTAATCGCTACACCTATCCTGCGATACAGAGAGTCAAACCAGGTAATCCGGGAGGAAATCCGCTGAACAGTGATGACAACAGGTATCTTAATT
>NIJG01002022.1:13736-31032 GCA_002201625.1 Euglossa dilemma
CAATTTTTGAAAATATAAATTCGAAATTTTGAAAAAAACTGAAAATATCACAACAATAAATTACAGTATGCTCAAATAAATGGAAGACGGGGAAAAAATGCATACGGTACTATATCAAGGTTAAAGAAATTAACAAAGCGCATCCAGTAGTGCCGGTGCAATCTGCTTTACGCAACTGCAATACGTCGCCAGTCGTCTCGCTCCAGCATCGTAGTTAGGTATGCAGACCATGAAAAAATATCATAGGGCATAACAAACTATTACCATATACGTACACTTAACTAATTCCAAAGAAAGATATCCTAAGAAATACAATTTTATAAATTAAAATTTTAAATTATGAAAAAAGTCGAAAGATCATAACAGTAAATTGCAGTATGTAATAGTAAATAGAAATTTGCAAAGATTGCATGCGGTACAATATTGTGGTTAAAAAGGTTAACGAAGACCATCCAGTAGAGCCGCTTCGATCCGCCGTTCGCAACTGCAAGTCCTCGCCAGTGGTGTTGTCCGGGAGCGTAGGACCGCATCCAGACAAACATATTAAATACGAGTAGGTCAACATAATAATGTCATAAATGTAGACGCAACAAATTCCAAATGTGGTTTTACTATTAAACACAATTTTTTCAACGAAAAATTGAAAATATCGGGGAAAATTGAAAATATCGTAACAGTAATTGACAGTATGAATAAATAAATGCAGACTGGAAAAAATGCCTGCTGTACAATATCTAGGTTAGAGAAACTATCGAAGATCACACAGTCCTGCTGATATGCTCTGCCGTACGCAACTACAAGCCATCGCCAGTCGTGTTACATTGGTACCGTAGGTTCGTATGGAGACAATCATATAAAATAACAATAAGCTTAACAGAATTATGTCATAAACGAATACTCGACTAATTCCAAAACCACTATTACTGAGAAATACAGCTTCTTAAAATTAAAATTGAAAATCACGAAAAAAAAAAAAATCGAAAATATCACAACAGTAAATTTCAGTATCAATAAATAAATAGAAAACTGGGACCGAATGCATATTGTACACAATTAAGGATAAGGAATTAACTGAAACCATGCAGTAATTTCGCTACGAGCTGCCGTGTACAACTACAGGAACTCGATATAACTTCATCTAACCTGTGTTAGCATGAGTATGAGCAGGTATTCCGGACGTAAATCTGCTGATCGGTATTGGCAATAGCACATTAATGCGCGAGTTGAGTATTAAAGTAGAGCGTCAAACTGTTTGGGTGCGTTGCCAATTTGTATAAACTCGAACGTTTTGCGGAAGACCTTACACTCCGAAAGTCGAATCCGCTGTATCGAGAATATAACTTCGAGTTCAGAAAATGAAATTAGTGTTTATTTCAGTGATGGGCACCTTATGGTCGTGAATGAATTAGAAGATAGAGGGTCAAACCGTCCGAAAACGTTACCACCTCCTGTGCCGGACAAAGGCCTAAGTCAATAGCTTCACCAATCCTGTGATGCCGAGAGACAAACCAGGCAATCCTATAGGGAGTCCGCTGAAGAGTATTGTCAATTGACACATTAGTTCACCGTTTGAATATTAAAGTAGTATGTCGAACTGTCAGCAAACATTGCCAATTCGTATTAAGTCATTCCTATTACCGAATACCTTTCGTTCCGAGAACATAACACGCTGTAGTGTGTGACTTGCCTTATGTTCTCGGAAACATATTACTAGACATGTTCGCAGACGGACACCAGATTTTCACGTATAAATGTCAAAATCTAGAGTCCAACCGCTCGAGAACGTTACACCATTTGTGCGAGACGAACGGCTAAGTCAATTGCCGCACATATCCTGATATCCCAGGAGTCAAATATGCACTGCGGGAGTAAATCCGCTGAATGGTTTAGGCAATAGAGACCTTAATTCACGGTATAAGTATTAAAGAAGAGCGTCAAACCGTATGGGAACGCCACCAATTGGTGGAAAGTCATTCGGTTTGCCGAAGGCTTTACCATCCGAGTAGCATAGCCGGCTCCAGGGAGTGTCATGCTTAGTATTCAGGAAAAGAAATTAATAGATATTTCGGAAGTCGGGGACCTTATTTTCATGTATGAGTTGCAAAATCGAGAGTCAAACCTTTCAAGTACGTTACTAGCGCTTTTGAAGTTCAAACGGCTGTGTCAGTAGCTACATCTATCCTGTAATTTTGTGAATCAAACCTGCCTGGTATTCCTGGAGTAAATCCGCATGAGCAGTATTGGCAATAGACACCTTAAATCGCGGTATAAATATAAATTTAGAGCGTCAAACCGTTGGTGCGCAGTACGAAATGAAGTGAATTCAAACATTATACCGGATACCTTACCTTCCAAGAACCTCACCCGCAATAGCGAGTGTCACTCTTAGTGCTCGCGGAAACAAATTAGTAGACATTATAGTAGAAGCGCACCTTATTATCATGTATGAACAGAATAATCGACAGTCAAACACTTCGAGAACGATCGCACCATCATTGAGAATCCTACGGCTAAGTCAATAGCATCACCTATCTTCTTATTCCGATAGTCAGAACAGGTATTCCGGGAGTCAATACTCTCAGATATATTAGCAATAGACACCTTAGTTCACGGTTTGAATATTAAAGTAGTGCGTCAAACCGTTTGGGAGCGCTACCAAATGGTATAAAGTCAAACGCTTATAACGTATAAATTCGCGATCAGAGAGACAATTTATTATACATCTGAGTGTTGTGCGGCTTATTGTTTCATGTATGAATTAGTGGATCGAGGGTCAAACCGATCCCGAACATTACCACCATCCTTGGGAGTAGGATTGCTAAGTCAATAACTTCACCTATCCTGCGATTCCGGAAGTCAAACCAGGTATTACCGGAGAAAATCCGAGAAATGGTATTGGAAACTGACACCTTTATCTACGGTTTGAACATTAGTGTAGAGCGTCAAGCAGTTTGATAGCGTTACCAATTGGTTTAAAGTCAAACATTTTACGCAAGGCCTTACCTTCAGCGTACCTCACCGGCTTCATCGAGAGTATAAGTTCGTATTCAGAGAAATGAATTACTTTTCATTTAAGTGACGGGCACCTTAACTTCGTGTACGAATTAGAATATCGATGGTCAAACTTTTCGAGAACGATACCGCCCTCTTTGATGTTCGTACGGCTAAGTCAATAGCTACAACTATTCTTTGATTCCGTGAGCCATAACAGGTAATACGGGAGTAAACCCGCTGAAAAGTATTGGCAATTGACACCATGGTTCACGGAATGAATATTAATCTAAGGCGTCAAACCGTCGGGGAACATTACCAATTCGAGTGAGGATATTCCGTATACCGAATACCTTACTTTAAGAGAACATCACGCGCCGTAGCGGGTGTTTTACTAATTGTTCACGCAGACAAATTAGCAGATATTTTTGCAGTCGTACAGAACATGTTCATGTATAAATATCTAAATCGAGAGATGAACCAACCGGGTATGTTGCCACCTTCTTTGAGATTCGAACGGCTTAGTAAATAGCTTCATCGATCCTGCGATTCCGAGAGCCAATCCAGGTATTCCAGGAGCAAATCCGCTGAACAGTATTAGTAATAGTCACCGCAATTTGCGGTTTGAATATTAAAGGAGAGCGTCAAACCGTTTTAGAACGTTACCAATTGGTATGAAGTCAAACGTTTAGCAAAGGCGTTAACTTCCCTGAATCTTTCCGACCTCATCGAGGGTATAACTTCGTATGCAGAGAAAGGAATTAGTCTTCATACATTCACGGACGCCATAGCTTCATGTTTGAATTAGAATATTGAGTGTCAAGCCGTCCGGGAACGGTGCCAACCTCTGTGAGAGACGAACGGCATAGTCAAAAGCTTCACCTATCCTGGGATTCCGAAAGAAAAACCAGGCACTCGAGAATTAAATCCGCTGAAAGGTATTGGCAACAGACATATTAATTCACAGATCGATTATTAAAGTCGCACGTCACATCTTTGTAGAACGTTACCTATTCGTACGCCGTCAAACTTTTTACCGAAGGCCATAACTACCGAGAAACCCAACACGCTGCAGCAAGTGCCATGCTCAGTTTTCAAGGTAGCAAATTAATAACATTTACTCCGGAATACCTGGTTTGACTCTCATAAACACATGAATGGGAACCTATTGCCTTTGCCGCTCGACCCTCATAGCTGGTGGTGTCTATATGTAACGGTTTGACCATCGATATTCTAATTCCTACACGCTTTCCCTGGAAACGATGTTATTCTCTCGTTGCAGGGAGTCAGGTTCTCGGAAGGTAAGATCTTCGGTAAAACGTTTGACTTTATACGAAACGGTAACGTTCATCAACGGTTTACCGCACTACTTTAACATTCATGTCGTAAACTAAGGTGTCTCTTACTAATACTGATCGGTGGATTTACTCACGGAATACCTGTTTTGACTTTCGGAATCACTGGATATGTGAAACTATTGACTTAGCCGTTTGCCTCTCGCTGAAGATGGTAACGTTCTCGAGCGATTTTACTCTCGATCTTCTTATTCATAATGAAATTAAGGTGCTCGTTAGTAAACGCATACTAGTTCGTATCGCTGAATACGATGTCATTCTCCAGAAGAAGCGTTGAAGTACACGAAGGGTACGACCATCGGTAAGGCACGTTTGACTTTATATTAATTAGTAACCTTCTCACACGGTGTGAAGCTACATTTTGATATTGACTCCGTGAATTAAGGTATGCTGTTGAGCGGATTTCCTCCCGGAATACCTAGTTTGACTCTAGGAATCGCAAGATGGGTCAAGCTATTTACTTAGCCGTTCGACCCTCACAGAAGGTGACAACGTTCTCGAGATGTGTGATCCTCGATCATCTAATTCGTAAATGAAGTTAAGGTGCCGTACCTAAATTGTTTACTAATGTGTTTCCATATGCACGTAGCAATACCCTCGATACGGCGGGTACGATTCTCCGAAGGTAAGTCTATCGGGAAAGGGTTTGACTCCATATCAATAAGTAACGTTCCATAATTATTTGTCGATCTACTTTGCTATTCAAACCGCGAATTACCTTGTCTATTTCCAATACTACTCCGCGGATTAGCGCCCAGAAAACCTGGTTTCTCTCTCGGAATCATAGAGTAGGTAAAGAAAATAACTAAGGCGTTCGATTCTCAACTAATATGGTAACGTTCACGAACGGTTTTCCCCTCGATCTTCTTTTTCATACATGAAGTCAAGGCTCTCGACACTAATATTTAAACTGGTTTGTCCCTGTGAGAACGATGTTATTCTCTAGACGCATCGGGTCAGTTTCTCTTAGGGTAAGGCGTTCTGTAAGGTGTTTGACCCTACAGGACTGGGTAATGTTCTACAACGGCTTGACGGCATGCTTTAATATTCAAACCGAGAATTATGGTGTCTGTTACGAATAATATTCAGCGGACTAATTCCCGGAATACCTAGTTCAACTCTCGGACCCACTGGATTGGTGAAGCTATTGTGATATATGTGAGATTTCACAAAGAAGGTGGTAATGTTCTGGATCGGTTGTCCACTGGATGTTCTCATTCACACATGAAATAAAGGTGCACGTTACTACAATGTATTCACATTCGTATCTCTATGCAAGAAGTTACACTATCGCTGCAGCGGGTCAGGTCCTCGGAATGAAAGGCCTTCTGTAAAATATCTGTGTTTGTAGCAATAGTTGACGGTCTGACCGGTTTGACAAACTACTTTAATATCAAACCGTGATTTAAGGTGTCCATTGTCAATTCTGTTCAGCGGATTTACTATCTGAATACCTGGTTTAATATTCGGAATCTGAGGATAGCAGAAACTATTGTCTTAGCCGTTCGATTCTCAGAGAACATGGTAAAGCTCTCGAACGGTATGACCCTCCATCTTCTTATTCATACATGAAGCACAGGTGCTCGTCACCAAAATGAATACTAATTTGTTACTCTCAATACAAAGCAAAACACTCTCTCCAGCCGGTTATGTTCTTCGAAGGAAAGGTAATCAGTAAAAAGAATGACTTTCTACCAACCTGCAATGGTCACCGACGGTTTGACTCTATACCTTAGTATTCATACCGTGAAGTGAGGTGTGCATTATCAATAATGTTCAGAGGATTCACTCCCGGAATACGTGGCATCACTCATCGAATCGAAGGACGGGTGAAGCTATTGACTTAGCCATTAGTCACACAGTGTGGCAACGATCTCGAGCCGTTCTACCCACGGACATTTAATTCATAGATGAAGTTAATGTGCCAGTCAGTGAAATGAATACTAATTTCTTTTTCTGAACACGAACTTATACTCACGATGAAGACGCTGAGGTTTTCGGAAGGAATGGCCTTCGGTAAAACGTTTGACTTTATACCAATTGGCCATGCTCTATAGCGGTTTGGAAATTTACTTCTTTATTCAAACCGTAAATTATGGTGCCTATTGGGAATACTGTTCAGCGGATTTACTCCAGCAATACCGGGCTTGTCCCTCCGAATCACTGGAGAGGTGAAGTTATTGACCTAGCTGTTGGACTCTCAAAGACGGTGGCAACGTTTTCGTACGGTATAACCCTCGGTATTGTATTTCATACACGAATTTACGGTGCCAACACTAAAATGTATAATAATGTGTTTCTCCGAACTTATACTCTCGATACGGCGGGATATGTTCGCGGACGGTAAGGCAGTCTGTAAAAGTTTGACTTTATAGCAACTGGAAACGTTCTCAAACGGGTTGAGACTCAATTTTAATATTCAACCCGTGGTGTAAGGTGTCGATTTCCAATACTCTTCAGTGGATTTACACTCGGATTACTTGGTTTGCATTTTCAAATCACAGTATAGGTCAAGCTACTGACATAGCCCTTCGTCTCACGCAGAAGGTGGCAACTTTCTAGAGCGGATTGGCCATGAATATTCAGATTCCTACATGAAGATATGGTGCCCGTCACTGAAGCGAAAACTAATTTCTCTCTGAACAGGACGCTATACTCTCGATACGGAGGGACATTTTTTCGGAGGGTAAGGTCTCCGGTGAAACTTTTGACTCTATAGCAATTGGTAACGTTCTCAGTCGGTTTGTCGCTCTATATTTAATATTGAAACCGTCAATTAAGATGTTTATTGCCAATACCGTTCCACAGACTCTCAGAATCAAAAGTATTGGTGAAGCTATTGAATCAGCCGTTTGACTCTCAGAGAAGGTGGTAACGTTCCCGAACACTTTGTCACTAGATTATCTAATTGGTACATAAATTAAGTTGCATGTCACTAAGAGGCATACTAATTTTGCATCTCTGAACACGAAGTTATGCTCTCGAAACACAGTGTTAGATTCTCGGAGGGTAATGCAAGCGGTATGACTTTTGACATTATACGAACAGGTAAAGCTCATCGAGGGTTACACTCCGTCCTATAACATTCAAGCCGTGAATTAAGTTGTCCATTGAGAATAGTGTACGGCGGAATTACTCCCGGAATACCTGGTTTGACTATCGGAATAGCAAGATAGGCGAAGATCGAGATTTAGCCGTTCGATAATTAAACAAGGTGTGACCGCTCCTGCACGGTTTGACTGTCTATTTCCCTATTCACATATGAAGAAGATTGTGCGTCTGATAATAGGTCTACTAATTTTTATCCGTTTGCAACAAGCATGATACTCGATACTACGCGAAAGGTTCTAGGCAGGAAAGGTATTCGGTAAATGGTATGTCTTTATACCAATTGGTTATGTTCTCAAACGGATTGACTCTCCACTTTAATATTCAAACTGTGAAACAATATGTCCATTGCCAACACCGTCCTGTAGATTTACTTCTGGAATGCCTGGATTGACTCACGGAATCGCAGGATACGTGAAACTATTAACTTAACCGTTCGTCTCTCATAAAAGATAGACACTCCCTGCTGCCGGTTATATTCTTGGAAGGTAAGGTACTCTGTAAAAAGAATGACTTTCTTCCAATCTGTAATGGTCACTGACGGTTTGACTATCTACCGTAGTATTCATACCATGAGTAAAGGTGTGTTTTGGCAATACTATTTGGCGGACTCACTACGGCAATACCTGGATTGCTCTCGGAATCACAAGATAAGAGATGCTACATACTTGGCCAATCGAATCTCAAAGAAGATATTGTGTCATCTGTTCGAATCACAATGGAGGTGGTCACGATCTCGAAGAGTGTGACATTGGATCATCGAATTCACATATGATATTATGGTGCCCGTCATTAAAATTTATACTAATTTTTATCTCTTATCACGAAGTTATACTGTCGATACAGCGGGTTATCTTCCCGGAAGGTTAGGTATGCAGTAAATGGTTTGCCTCTATACTAGTCGGTAACGTTCGACTGCGGTATGACTCTGTACATTACTATTTATAGTGTGAATTATGGTCTCTATTGCCAATACTATACTCCAGATAGACTCTCGGATTTTCTGTTCCGTCCGCCAGAGTATCAGGATAGGTGAAGCTACTGACTTAGCAGTACTACTCTCAGAAAGATGCTAACGATTTCGATGAGTTAGACTCTCGATTTTGCTATTCATACGAGAAACTGAGGTGTCCATCTGCTGAAATGGCTACGAATTTCTTTCCGTGGATATTAAGATAGAATCGCGCTGCAGCGGGTTAGGTTCCCGGAAGGTAAGGTATTGTGTAAAAAGTATTACTTTATTGTAATTGATAATGTCTCCGGCGGTTTGACTTATTACCTTAATATTTATACCGTAAATTATGGCATGTATGACCAATACCCTTCAGCGGATGTACTCACGGAGTACCAGGTTTGACCCTCGCAAGCAGAGTATAGCTGAAGCTACTGACTTGGTCGTTCGACTCTCAAAGAAACTGTTGTGTTTCAAAGAATGTGGTCATGTTCTCGAACGGTTTGACCCTCGATCTCCTAATTCATACACGAAGAAAAGGTGCCCGTCACCGAAGTGTATGCTAATTTCTCTTTGTGATCACAAAGTTATACTCGCGATGCAGCGGGTCAGGTCCTATGAAGGTAAGGCCTACATTAGAACGTTTGTCCCTATACAAATTGGTAACGCACTCAAAAGGGTTGTCGCTCTACTTTAATATTCGAACCGTGGAGTAAGGTATCTGTTGCTAACATTGTCCTGTGGATTTACTCCCGCAATACCAGGTATGACTCTCGGAATCACAGGATAGGTGAAGGTATTGACATGGCCTTTCGAATATCAAAGAGGGAGGAAACGTTCTGGAACTGTTTGGACCCTCTATCTTCCTATTCATACCTGAAATNCACTCGACCTTCTAGTTCACATATCAAGATAAGGTATATCTCTGCTATAATGTCTACTAATTTGTTTCCATCAGCACTAAGCATGACACTCGCTAAATCGCGATATGTTCTAGGAAGGTAAGGTATTCGGTAGAAAGAATGACACTGTACCAACTGGTAATGTCCTCCGACGAATTGACCTTCTACTTCAATATTCATGCCGTGAATTGAGGTATCCGTTGCCATTACTGAACAGCGGATTCACTCCAGAGTAACTGATTTGGCTATCAGAATTACAGGATGGGTGAAGCTATTGACTTGGCCGATCGACTCCCAAAGATGGAGGGAACGTTCTCGAAGGATTTGATTCCTTATTATTATATTCATACATGAAGATAAGCTGTCCGCCTGCTAAAATGTCTACTAAGTTGTTTCCGTGTGCACTAAGCATGACAATCGCTACGGCGGCATGCATTCTCGGAATGTAAGGTATATGTTAAAAAGAATGACTTTATTTCAATTGGCAATATTCTCCAACGGTTTGATTCTCAACCTTAATATTCATGCCGTGAGTTACGGTATCGATTGCCAATATTGTTCACCGCATTTACTCCTAAAATACGTGGTCTGACTCTCGCAGTCTCAGAGTACGAGCAGCTATTAAATTAGTGTTGGGGCTTTCAATGCACATGGAATCGTTCCACAACGGTTTGACTATCGATTTTGCTATTCATACATGCAAAAAAGCCGTACGTCTACTAAAAAGTCTACTCATTGGTATCCGTGGGCACTAATTATGATACGCAATACGGCGGATTAGGTTCTACAAAGGCAAGTTATTCGGTAAATAGTATGTTTTCATAAAAATTGGTTATTTTCACCAACGAATTGACACTCTACTTTAATATTCAATACCGTGAATTAAGGTGTTCATTTCCAATACACTTCAGCCGATTTACTCTCGGATTACCTGCTTTGACTCTAAGAATCACAGCATAGGTGGACCTATTGGCTAATCTGTTCGACTCTCGTAGAGGGTGGTGACGTTCTCGAACGGTCTGATCATCGATCGTCTAACCCTTGCACGAACCTAACGTGCACGTCTGTAAATTTATACCAGTTTGTACCTATGAACACGGTGTTTTACTTCCGATACTGCGAGTCTGTTTTCGGAGGGTAAGATGTTTTGCAGGAACTTTGAAGCTACACATACAGGTAATGTTCTGCAACCGCTTGACGGCCTGCGTTAATGATCAAACCGTGAATTAAGGTGTCACTTGCCAATACTCTTCAGTCGATTTACTTTCGGAATACTTGGTTTGACTCTCGGAATCACAGGATAGCTAAAGCTATTGACTTAGCCGCTCGAATCTGAAAGGAGGTGGTAACATTCTGGATCAGTCTGCCTCCCGATCTTCTAATTAAGAAATGAATTTTAGGGGCCTGTCACTAGAGTGTCCAATAATTTCCGTCTCGGAACACGAAATAATACCCTCAATATTTCGAGTTAGCTGCTCGGAATGAAAAGCCTACGGTAAAGAATTAGACTGTATACGAATAGGTCAAGTTCTACAACGGTTTGACGGACTACTCTAATGTTCCAAAACTGAATGATAGTGTCTATTGCCAATACCTTTCCGCGGATTTTCTCACAGAATAGCTGATGCTTTTCGGAATCACAGGATATGCGATGTTATTGACTTTGCAGTTCGACTGACAAAGAAGGTGTTATCGTTATCCATCGGTTTTATCTTCGATCTTCTAATTTATACGTGAATTTAGAGTGACCGCCACTAAAATGTGTACTGATTTGCTTCTATGAACACGAAGTTGTACCCTCTATACAGTGGATTATCTACTCGGAAGGTAAGGCGTTAGGGAAATCTTCATTCCAATATGTAGCGATCTACATCGGTTTGACTCATTAATTGAATACTCAATCCGGGAAACAAGGTATCAATTGCCTATAATATACAGCGTCTTTACTCCGGGAACACCTGATTTTACTCGCGGAGTCTCTGGATAGGTGAAGCTGTCGACTTAGCCGTTCGAAACTCAAAGATGGTAGTATCATTCCCGAACTGCATGACGCTCGATCTTCTAATGCGTACAAGAAGTTAAGGTGCCCGTCACTGAAATGGTGTCTAACTTCATTCTCTGAACACGAAGTTATACTCTCAATATAGGCGGTTAGTTTTTCGGGGGATAAGTTCTTCGGAAATATGTATGACATTGTAGCAATTGGTAACAATCTGCATCGGCATGTCGGCCTCCTGTAATATTCAAGCCGTGTATTAAAGAGTCCGTTGCCAACACTGTTCAGGGTATTTACTCCCGGAATACCTAGTTTGACACTCGGAATCTTGAGGCTGGTAAAGCTATTCACTTAGCCGTTGGCCCCTCACAGATAGTGGCAATGTTTTTGAGCTGTATGACGCTCCATCTTCTAATTCGTATATGAAGTTAAGGTACTCATCACTGAAATGGTGACAAACTTCATTCCCTGAACTCGAAGTTATACTCTCGATACAGGCGGTTTGTTAATCGAGGGATATGGTCTTCGGTAAGACGGTTCACTATATATCAATTGGTAACGATCTACACCGGTTTGAAGGTCTACCTTAATATTCAGTCCGTGTCGTAAGGTATCTATTGCCAATACTGCTTAGGGGATTTACTTCCAGATTAGCTGCTTTACGACTCCCAGAATCACAGGATAGGTGAAGCTATTGACCTAGCCATTTGACTTTCAACGAGGGTGGTAACTTTCACGAACTGTTTGACCATCAATATTCTAATTCATGCATGAATTTATTATGCTGTCACTAAATTTCATACTAATGTATTTCTCGAAGCTCGTAGCTATACTCTCGGTACGGCTGGTTAGCTTCTCCGACGATAAGGCAATCAGTGGAACGTTTGACTTAATAGGAATTAGTAACGTTCTGAAACGGTTTGACGATCAGCTTTAATAGTCAAACCGTGGAACAAGTCGTGCATTGCCAATACTATTCAGCATAGTTACTCACGGGATACCTGGTTGGACAATTGGAATCATAGGACATGTGATTCCTTCGAATTGGCCGTTCGTCTCTAAATGCGGATGGTAACGTCCTCGAACGGCTTGAGCCTCGATTTTCTAATTCATACATGAAATTAATATGCCTGTCCCTTAAATGTATACACATTTGTCTCCCTGATCGCGAAGTAATACTCTCGATACAGCTAGTCATTTTTCCGGAAGGTAAGGCCTTCTGTAAAAGGAGTGACTCTATACCAATTGGTAATGATCTCCGTCAGTTTGTCTTTCTACTTTAATGTCCAACCCGTGATTTAACGGGTCAGTTGCCTATATAATTAAGCGGATTTTCTCCAGTAATGACTGGTTTGACTCCCGGAATCACAGGATAGGTGGCAGTATAGCCTTAGATATGCGACTATCAATGAAGGTGGTAACGTTGTCGAACGGCGTAACCCTCGATATTCTAAACTATACATGAAATTAAGATGCACGTCACAAGAATGTACGTTCATTTGCTTCTCTGGACACGAAGTAGTAGCCTCGATGAAGCTGGTTATCCTCTCGGACGGTAAGGTCATCAGTAAATGGTTTGACGCTATCCCAATGCGTAATGTTCTACGACGATTTCAATCTGTACTATAATATTTATACCGTGAAATAGAGTATTTAATGCCACTATTGTACAGCTGATTTAGTCGTAGAATAACTGGGCTGACTCACGGAATCACAGGATATGTGAAGCCATTGACTTAGCCGTTCGTCCCTCTTATAAGGTGGTAACGTTCTCGAGCGGTTTGACCCTCGATCTTCTAATTCATGCACGAAATTAAGGTGGCCGTCACTAAAATGTACACTATCTTGCATTACGGTTCACGAAGTCCTACACTCGATACAGCGTGATAGGTTGTCGGATGGTTAGGTCTTCGGTAAACATTTGTATTTATACCAATGTGTGACGTTCCCAAACAGATTGTCCCCCTACTTTAATGTTCTGGCCGCGAATAAATATGTTTATCGCCAATTCTATACACCGGATTTACTCGCGGAATATCTGGCTGGCCTCTTAGAACCACAGGATCGGTGTAGCTATTGACTTAGCCGCTCGACTCTTAAGCAATGTGGTAATGTTCTGGAACGGGTAGACTCCCAATTATTCAATTCATATATGAAAATAAGGTGTCCGTCTGCTAAAATGTCTACTAATTTGTTTCCGTGGGAACGAAGCATGACACACGCTACAGCGAGATATGTTCTATGAAGGTTATGTGTACGGTAAAATGAACGACTCTATAACCATTGGTACCGACCTTAAACGGGACGACGCTCTATTTTAATATTGAAACCGTGATTTAAAGCGTCCGTTGTCAATACTATACAGCGAATTTACTCCCAGAGTACGTGGTTTGACTCGCGCGTCACACGATAGGCGAAGCAACTGTCATGGCCGTTCGATTTTGTGGAATGTGGTAACATTTTCGAAATGTTTGCCACTCGATCGTGTAATTTATACAAGGAGTCAAACAAGCCGGGCAACATTGTCAATTAAAATAATGTAATTCTTTTTATCCAATACCTTACCTTCCGAGAAACTATCCCGCTCCGGCGGGTGTCTATATTAGTATATTGGCGCGTTGCCAATTTGTATAAAGTCATACGCCTTACTGAAGACCGTACATGCCAAAAGGCTATCCAGCTGTATCGAGAGTATAACTTCGTCTTCAAAAAACTAAATTAGTATTCATTACAGTGATGGGCATCTTATTTTCGTGTATGAATAAGAAGATCGACGGTCAAACCGTTGGTGTATGTGCACCACGTTCTGTGAGAGTCGAAGGGCCACGTCTGTAGCGTCAGCTATCCTGTGTTTGCGGGAGTCAAAACAGGTGTTCCGAGAGACCATCCGCTAGAGGGTATTGGCAGAAGACTCCTAACTCGCGGTATAAATATTTTGGTACCAAGTCAATCCACTAGAGAACAGTATCAATTAAAACAAAGTAAGTCCTTTTACCCAATACCTTACTATCCGAGAACCTGTCCTACTGTAGCGTGTGTACGGCTGTGTATTCGCGGAAACAAATGAGTAGACGTTTCAGTAGACGGACACCTCAGATTCACGTATGAATAGCAAAATCGAGGGACAAACTGATTGAGATGGTTAGCACCTTTTTTGAAAGACGTCCTTCTATGTCAATAGCTTCACACATCCACCTATTCCGATAGTCAAACCAGGTATTCCTGGAATAAATCCGTTGGACAGTATTGCCAATAGGCACTTTAATTCGCGGACTGAATATTAAAATACAGAGTCACGCCGTGTGAGAACGTTACTAATACCTATAAAATCAAACGTTTTACCGAATGCCTTACTGTCCGAGGAGCTAATCCGCCGTATCGAGACTATAGCTACGTGATTAGGAAAACACATTAGCATACAATTTATTGACGTTACCATAAAATCATGTATGGAATAGGAGGTCGAGTGTCAAACCGTTCGAGAATGATGCCACATTCTGTGAGAGACAATACTCTATGTCAATTGTTCCACGTATCCTGCGATACCGAGAGTCAAACCAGGCATTCCGAAAGTAAATGCGCAGTACAGTATTGGCAATAGACACCATAATTGGCGGTTTCAATGTTAAAGCAGGCCGTCAAACCGTCGGAGAACGATACAAAATGGGATAAATTCAATCTACTTACTGAATGCCTGACCCACCGAGAAGGTAACACGCTGGATAGAGAGCGTAACATCGTGTTCGGAGAAGCAAATTAATTTGCATGATAGTGACGAGTATTTTCCTCCGTGTATGAATTGGAAGATACCGGATGCAACCGTCCCAGAATGTTACCAACATCTTAAAGATTCGCACAGCGAAGTCAATAGCTTCAGCTATCCCGTGAATCCGAAAGTCATACCAGGTATCCCTGGAATAAACCAGCTGAACAGTATTGGCCGTAGCCACCGCAATACACGGTCTGACGATAAATGCAGTTCGTCAAGCCGTTGTGGTATGTTACCAATTGCAGTAAAGTCATACGTTTTACCGAAGATCTTGCCCTCCGAAAAACTAATCCGCTATATCTATAGTACAACTTCGTGTTCTGGGAAAGAAGTTGGTCTTCATTTCAGTGACTGGCACCTTATCTTCATGTATGAGTAAGAAGAATGAAAGTTACACCGACCGACAACGTTACCACCTTCATTTAGAGTAGCATAGCTAGGGCAATGGCTTCACCTATCCTGTGATTCCGACTGTCAGACAAGTCATAACGTGAGTAAATCCGCTGAATTGCATAGGTAATTGACGTCATAATTCACGGTATAAACATAAAAGTAGAGAGTAAAGCTGTCGGAGATCATTATCAATTGTAGTTGAGTCACTCTTTTTACCGAAGGCCTTTCCCTCCGAAAAAATAACTCGCCTTATCGATATAATATTTCCGTGCCCATAGAAACAAATTAGTGTACATTTTAGTGACGTATACCTTAATTTCATGTACGAGTTACAACAGCGACAGTCAAACTTTTCCACATCGTTTCCGCCTTCTTCGAGAGCCAAATTCTAGATCCATATCTGCACCTATCCTGTGATTCCGACGGTCAAACAAGGTATTCCGGGTGTTAATCCGCTGTACACTACTGGCAACGGACACCTTAATTCACGGTATGAATATTCAGATAGAGCGCCAAACCAATGTTGAACTTTACCTACTGGTGTATATTCAATTTTTTTACAGATAGCCTTACATACCGTGAAACAAACTCGCCGCACCGAGAGTATAACTTTGTGCACAAAGAGACAGAATTGCTTACATTTTATTGACTGTCACCTTAGTTACAGGCATGGATTAGAAGATCGAGGGGCAAACTGCTCCAGAACGTTACCACGCTCTTCGAACTCTCGCACAGCTCTTTACCGAGTACTTTACCTTCCGAGAACAAAACACGTTGCAGCATGTATCGTGCTTAGTTCTCACGGAAACAAATTTGTAGACATTTTAGCAGACGGAGACCTTATTCTCATGTCTGAATAGCAAAATCGAGAGTCAAACCACTCGAGAACCTTACCTCATTCTTTGGGATTCGAACGGCTAAGTCAATAGCTTCACGCATCCTGGGATTCCGAGAGTCAAACTAGGTAATCCCGGAGTAAATGCCCCATACAATATTGGCCTTAGTAACCTGAATGTACGGTGTGCATATGAAAGTAGGTCGTCAATCCGTTTGAGAGCGACGCAAATTGGCATAAAGTAAAACGTTTTACATCAGGTCCTACCATCCGCGAACCACACCAGCTTCATCTATAGTAGAACTTAGTCTTCAGAACCAGAAATTATTGTTCATTTCAGTATCGTGCACCTTAGCTTGATATACCATTTAGAATATCGAGAGTCAAACCGTTCGAGAACGATCCCACCTTCTTTGAGAGTCGAACGCATAAGTCAAAAGCATCACCTATCCTGTGATTCTGGGGGTCAAACCAGGTAGTCCGGGAGTAAAGCCGCAGTACAGTATTGGCAATAGGCACCTTAGTTCATTGTATGAATATAAAAGCAGACAGCGAAACAGTTGTAGAACGTTTCCTATTGGTATAGAGTCAAACATTTTACAAATGGGGCAACATTCGGAGAAGCTAACACGCCGTACAGGGAGTATGAATTCGCATTCATAAGAAGAAATTACTAAACATTTTTGTGACGGGCACCTTAATTTCATTACGAACAAGAATTTCCAGTGGGAAGTCGCTCGAGAACATTGCCACCTTCTGTGACAGATGAACAGCTACGTGAACAGCTTCACCTAACCTGAGATTCCGTGATTCAAACTAGGTATTCCGGTAGTAAATTAGCTGAACAGAATTGGCAATAGACACCTTAATTCACGGTTTGTATACTAAATTACTGCGTCCATCCATCTGGCATGGTTACCAAATGGTACAAAGTCAGACTTCTTATCGAATGCCTGACCCGGCGAAGGACTAACCCGCTGTATCGAGAGTATAAC
>NIJG01002043.1:4032-15646 GCA_002201625.1 Euglossa dilemma
GCTGAAATTTCTCGTTTGAATCGTGCTTCGCAAGTGAATCGCGGGTTTGCAATGGAAATCGAGATTCATGTAAAAATGAGATACTGACGTTGATTTCTCATCATTAGAACGCTGTTGGACGCATAGGGCTGCGGCACGATAAGAATCGTTACCTATACTGAGAACTTCTGCCAAAATCCGGCCATTTCTGTCCCTATCGTAAAATATACACTAATTCATTGTATTACGTTTTTCAGAAAGTGAATTCGTATTTTCTAGATAGTGAACAGAATTGTATTACCTTGTCCGGAAAGTGATTTTCATCTTCACAATTAAGCCACATGAAGAAAGGGACAAAACAAAATTGCGCAAGTCAATTATTACACGAACCCTGATGATGAAACGAGGAAATATCTCAATGTATTCGTGCCTCGCATTTGAATCGCGTGATTGTCGCGGAGATCACATCTCACGTAAATATGCGGTACTCGCTTTGATTTCGAATCATTTGACCGCGTTTGCGAGTATAGAACCATGAATCTACATAAATCGATATTTTCATGATACATTTGTTTCGGAATGCGTTGATATCAGTCGCTCGCATGAAATATGCAATCACACGATGTATTAGTCTGTTTGGAAAGAAATTTCGTTTTTTCCCCGATGGAGGACCTAAACGTATTATGCTAACCGGAAAGTAGTCCCGCTATCTTCTTCTTCGTTTTTGTTTTTTTTTTTTTGAACAGCGGATATAAATGTATTTTTGCGCAAACAAATTCACAGTAAGACCTTATTGGATGAAACGAAATGACTTTCCGAAGATCCCATCAATAACACCTATTGTGACACAGATATGATAAAATATCTCGCTTCCAACGCGCGTCGAATGAGAATCGCGCGCTTGCCACTGGAATAAATGGACGCGTAAATTTGAGATACTCTCGACGATTTCGCATTATTACAACGTATCTGCGCGCATAGCGGGCAAACTGTAAAAATCGTTTTGACAGCGAATATCTGTTCAAATTCGTTTACATCAGACGTTTGCGTCAAACGTACAGTCATACATTGTATTGGGATTTACGTATGGTTATATTGTTTTTTCCCTGCAGAAGATTTAATTTCGTAAGCGTGTTCGGAAGGTAACTTCGTTACTTATCCAAGCAGGACCTAATTGTACTATTATGTTCAGAAAGGAACTTCGTTCTTTCCCGTTTGAGATCCTAGTTATACTGTNACAAATTGGAAATTGTGAAAAAAATCGAGAATATAATGCATTAAATTACAGTATGAATGAATAAAGGGATGAATGGGGAAAAATGCATACGGTACCATATCATGGTTAAAAAATGAACGATGACCGTTGGGTAGTGTGGCTCTCATCTACCCAACGCAACTGCAAGACGAATCCAGTCGTGTCGCTCCGGCAGTGTATATACACATAGAGAAAATCATATAAAGTAACAAAGAATTCAACCAGCCATCCTCATTAACGTACACTCAACTGATTCCAAATGCACATTTCATATAAGATACAATTTACGAAATTAAAAATTTGAAATTTTGTAAAAGATGGAAAATATAATAACAGTAAATTTCTGTAAATATAAATAATTGGAAGGCAGGAATAGCGCATACAGTACTGTATCATTGTTTAAGAAATTAACAAAGACCATCCAGTAGTGCCGCTCCGATATACCGAGCGCAACTACAAGACCACTCTAGTCGTGTCGCTCCGGCGACGCAGGTACATGCACAGAAAATCATATCATATAACAAATAGCTTCCCTACATATTATCGTAAACTCTCCTATCCTGATATTCCGAGAGTCAAACCAGGTATTCCAGGAGTCAATCCACAGCATAGTACTGCCAATACGCACAGTAATTCCTGGTGTGAATGTTAATATCGCAACTTTTATAGCGAATATCTGCGCAAATTCAATATCCTCAATCGCTTGCAGCAAATACACTCTCAATCATTGTATTGAATTTTTCGGTAAGTCGTTTCGTATTCTCCCGATAGAGGACAGAATTGTATTATGTTGTACGGAAAGTAATTGCAATTTTTCCTGGTAGAGGATGAAAATGTACTATTTCACACTCAACGTCTCAATTAAGCCACATAAAAAAAAGCGAGATGACGTTCCGAACAACCCAATAATTGCAAGTATTCTGTCGCAGTAGAATTGAAATTTCTGGCTTGCATCTTGCTGCGCATGTGAACCTCACGTTTGCTATGGGAATTGAAAGACATGTAAATATGAGACACCCACGTTGATTTCGCACTATTGGAATATATTTGCCCGCCTAGTGCGGAGAAACAATAGATGTCGTTACTATGGCAGCGAAATTCTGACCACATTCTCTTACTTCAGTCGCTTGTGTCAAATATACAGTAATTCCATGTAGTATATTATTCGGAATGAAATTGGGGTCTTTTCCGGCTGCTGACTTAACTGAATCAAGTAGTTTGCAGAATATTGTCGTCTTTATCAAGCGGAGTACCAAAATGTATTAGGTTGTTCGGAAAGTAGTATCGCTTTTCAGGAACGGAGGTAAAAAGTGTATACTTTCACTGCCAACTTCACAATTAAGCAGCATCAAAACATAAAGCAAAATTGCTTTTCGAGCAACAATGATAATAACACCTATTCTGACGCTGAGACTCTCAGATCCCTAGCTGGAATCGTATATAGCAATCGAATGGGGGAATGTTTGATATGGAAGTCACATGCCACGTTATATATGCGACATACACGTTGATTTCGCATCAATGGAACGTATTTGCGCGCATGGAACTGAGATGTTATGACATTCGTTAATTTGGCAGCAAATTTCTATGCAAATCCTTTTTTTCAGACGATTGTGTTAAATGTACACTTCTTCATTTGTTAGGTTGTTCTGAAAGTAATATCGTATTTTCCCAACGGTGGACCAAATTGTATTAGGTTTTACAGAAATGTAATTTCGTTTTCTTCTGAACAGACGGGGTAAATATACTATTTCGCGGCCAAACTCACAATTAATCCGCATGAGAAGGAAGTTACTATTAGATTATCCCAATAATAACGGTTACTGTGACGCTGAAACGTTGAAATTTCGTGCTTGAATCATACTCCGAACGCGAATCGCGCGTGTGCGAAGGGAATCAAATGTTAGATTAAACATGCGATATTGACGATGATTTCGCTACATTGAAACCTATCTGTGACCACGGGACGTAAAAACTATAAAAATGGTTACATTGACAGCAAAGTTTCTGTCCATATATGCAGATTTCAGTAGTTCGCGTCAGATATAGACTCATTCATCATATTAGGTTTTTCGGTCAGTACTTTCGTTTTTACCGATGGAGGATCTAATTGTATCTGCTTGTTCGGAAAGTAATTTCGCTTCTTTCCGTCGCAGGACCTAATTCTATTGGGCTGTTCAATCAGTAATTGCGTTCCTTTCTGTTGAAAGGACGTAAAGATATTCTTCCACAGCCATGTTCATGATAATGACGGATGGATAGAAGGAACGAAATCAGTTCAAGAACGATCCATTAATGAAGGGCATTCTGACACCAAAAACCTGAAATATCTCGCTAGAGACATGCATGATATGTTGGTCGCGCGGTTGCAATGGGAATCAAAAAACGTGTAAACATGAGATTCGCACGTTGGTTACGCATCATGGCAACTTATTTGCGCGGAAATGGCGGAGAGGTCTAAAAAATTGTTACATTGACAGCGAATTTCGGACCATTCACGATGATTGCGGTGCTTTGCTTCAAATATGCACTCATTCATTGTAAGAGATTGTGACGGAGGATCTGGTACAATTATATTTTTCGGGAAGTCATTCCTGTATTTAGGATACGAGAACGTAAGGGTATTCTTTCACATGCAATTTCTCCATTATGCCGCCGAAGAATAGAGAAAATAGATTCTGAACAACCCAATGATAACACGTATTCTGACGCTGAAATTCCTACCCCGAATTGCGCTACACAAGTGAACCGCGCATTTGCGAACGGAACCAAATGTTACGAAAATAAGGGATATACACAATGATTGCGCATCATTGTAACTTATTCACGCGCGCACGGCAGTGAAACTAGAATGAACGTTACATTGGCAGAGAAATTCAGTCCGTGTCCGTTTATTTCAGTCGTGTGCACAGGATATACGCTCATTCAATGTACTAAGTTTTTCGGTAAGTAATTTCGTAACATTGCGAAAGAGGGCATAATAGTATTAGGATGTACGGCTAGCAATTTCGCCCCCCCCCCAACAGAGGGCCTAATTGCAATTGGATGTTCGGAAAGTAATTTCATTTTATTCGAACTCGGGACGTAAATATTTTCGTTCACAGTCAACTTCATAATTATGCGGCCTGAAACTAATAAAAAGGAAAATATATTTCGAACAACCCAATATTATCTCGTGCTCTGGCGCTAGCACACTGATATTTATCGTTCGAAACGTATATCGCATGGGAATCGCGCTGTTGCTGTGGTAAGCAAGTGCCACGATAAATATGCGATATACCAGTTTATTCTGCATCCCCGGGGCGTATTTGCGCGCATATAGCCCAAAAATGATTTAAAACGTTACTATGGCAGCTTATTTCTAACCAAATAGTATTAGTTCAGTTTTCTGTATCAAATAAACACTCCTCCATTGTATTTGGCTTCTGGAATGTAATTTCGTTAATTCCCGACAGAGGACCTAAATGTATTAGGTTGTTCGAAAAGTAATTTCTTCCTTTCGAGACGCAGGACCTAATTGCATACGGTTGTTCAAAGGTAATTTCGTCATTCCGGCAGAAGACCTAATTATATATGGATATTCCGAATATAATTTCGCTTTTTCCGAACAGAGGAAGTAAATGTAATGTCTTGCAGGAAATTCCACAATTACTGCGATTGTAAATGGAAAACGGAGTTACTTTCCATACAACCCAATAATAGCTCGTATTTTAACTCTGGATAACTGAAATTTCTCGCTTAAATCGAGATTCCTATGTGAATGCCGCGCTTGCGATGGGGAGCAAAAGTCATGTAAGTAAGAGATACTCACATTTTTTTGGTATCAATGGGACATATTTGCGCCCATGGAGCGGAGAACCAATAAAAATCGATACGATGACAGCGAATTTCTGTCGAAATGTGTTTATTTCTACCGTTTGCATCAACCATAAATTGATTTATTTTATGAGGCTTTTCGGAAGGTAGTTTCATTACTGCTCTATACAGGACACAACTGCATTACGTTGTACGAAAAATAATTTGGTTTCTTCCCATCAGAGGACCTGATTGCATATGTTTGCTGAGAATATTATTTTGCTTCTCCCGAACAGAGGACGTAAATGTATTCACTCGCTGAAATCTTTGCAGTCAAGTAGCATTAAAAAAATAATGCAATCAAATTACTTTCCCAACAACCCAATAATACCATGTATTCTGAAGCGGAATCACTGAAGTTTCTATCTTGAATCGTGTATCGCAAGTGAGTTGCGCGTATGTGAATAGAACTAGGTGCCACACGTAGATATTTTATACACAAACGATGATATCGCATCAGAGGAACTTATATGGGCACAGACGACTGAGGAACTATGAGATACATTACTTTGTCAGCGAAGTTCTGTCCACATGCTTTGATATGAGAGGCTTTTATTAAATATCCATTCACTGGTTATATTAAGTTGGCCCGAAAGTATTTTCGTTTCATCCGAACAGGGGACCCAATTTTTCCAGGTGGTAGGTATAGCTGTTTCGTTTCTTCCGAGCAGAGCACGTAAATGTATTCCTTTGCAGCCAGCTTCACAATTATACCGCGTGAAATGGAAGAAAGAAAAAACTTTATACAAGCCAACAGTGACGCGTACTCTGATTCTGAAGCGCTGTAATTGCTCACTGGATTGGCGCATGGTTAGGGAATCGCGCGTTAGCAGTGGGAAACAACAGACATGTAGGTATTAGATACTCACGTTGATTTTGCGATCACTCGGTAGTATATGCGCGTGTAGCACACAGAAACTGTATAAGCCGTTACTTGTCATTGAATATCCGTAAAAATCTGTTGATTCAGTGGTTTGGAGCCAATATGCACTCATTCATTGCATTATGATTTCCGGAAAGATATATAGTTTGTTCCTGAATCAAGACCTAATTGCATTCGGCTGGATGGAAAGTAATCTCGGTTATAACCGATGATGGAACTGGTTGTATTAGGTTACACGGAATGTAATTTCGTCTCATCCGAGCACAGGAAGTAAAATTATTATTACGCAGGCAACATCACAATTAAGCCACATGAGTAGAAGAAAGGAATTAACGTCCGAGCCAAATATAATCTCGTTTTCTGATCCTGAAACGCTGAAATTTCTAGATCTGATAATGCATCGAACGTGAATTGCACATTTGTGATGGGAATTGTATTGCACGTATGTGTGCGATACTCACGCCGATATCGCATCATTAGAACCAATTTGCAGGCATATGGCACAAAAGCTGTAAACAAAGTTACATTGATAGCAAATTTATGTCCAAATCAGATTACTTCATTCAGTACAATCAAATATACATTCATTCATTTTATTAGGTTTTTCGGTATGAAATTTCGTCCTTACTCGATAGACTATCTTATTGTATTTGCTTGTTCGGAAAGTATTTTCGTTTGTTTCTTCGAATCGTGGGCGTGAATATATTTAGACACAACCAGTCTCACATTAAAGCTGCATGACGAAAAATGCGAAATTACTTTCTGGACAACACAATATAAACGCGTATTCTGAAGCTGAAACGATGATAGTTCTCGTTAGAACTGCGTATCGCAGTCGAATGGCGCGATTTCCGATGGAAATCAAGTGTCTGGTAGAAATTCTGTGCCAGCGCTGATTTCGCACCTTTGGAACGTATTTGCGCGCACAGAGCGGTGAAACGATGCGAATCAATACTTTGACGGGATACTTCTGTCCACATCCGTATACCTCAGTCATTTTATAAAATATACAGCGACTTATTGGACGAGGTATTTCGGAAAGTAATTTCGTCTTTCTCGATGGAGGACCAAATGTATTATGTTCTTGTAAGTGAAATTTCGTTCTATCGCGGAGGAGGACCAACTTGGGTTTGGTTGCTCGGAAACACATTTCGTTCTTTCAGAACTGAGGAAGTAAATGTATTCTTTCCTAGGGTACATCACAAATAAGCCGCATGGAAAGAAAAAGTATCTATTTCCCGCTCAGCCAATACTTAAACGTATTTTGACTCTAATACGCTGAAATTCCATGGCTGAATCATATATCGCAAGTTAATCGCGAGTTTGCAATGGGAAAAAAATGTCCCGCAAATATGCAATACACACTCAGATTTCATATAATAAGGATATATTTGCGCGTATACAGCAGGGAAATTAGATGCTTTTGTGTAAAATCATTTGATTTCTGGCATGCTTCTGTCCATGCGGTATACATTCGGCTAGCATTAAAGATTATTGCTAGCTGTTACCCAGGCCGACGCCGGGCACGGGATCATTTGGCAGAAGTGAGGCGTTGAATAGCGGCGTTTTCATCTCGTATCATTCTCTTAAGGTTTCACAGCGACGCGAAACACGATTATGGCTGGCCGACAAAACACAATTACACACACGCACGCACCTCACGCAATGAGTTCAACCGGAACACAAAACAATCACCACTGAAACTGAGATCCGCGAAACGCCACGAGATACGTCCGCACTGCAAGGAGTCAGCCGAGGGAATCTACCGAAACCCAACCAAATCCTATCCCGGTCCTACTACGCAGTCCAATCCACCCGCCCACATAATTTATTTATACCTGGCATTGAATATTTCTAGTAAGTTATTTCCCGTTTTTGTTTAATTTCCTCATGTTGAAATTATGTATGCGCGAGTACGTTTTGCAACCCAAACCCGAGTACGCAACCAAATGGTACCCACAACATCACCCGCCCGTTACAAGGCAGACCAATCCGCCTGCACATTTACGGTATATATTATTGGCATTTAATGATCCCTATTTTTCGAACATCTATCCCGCTGTTGTGAGAATCCAAAATGAAATCCCGGGAAGTAAATTAATGTACAAGGTAGCTACGCACCCATTATTTTAATGTATGAGTGACAGAGTCGATAGTTAAACTGTTCTTAGAACCTTACCACTTCTCGTGTGAGTCTATCCGCTATGTAAATAACATCACCTATCCCGTTATTCCGAGGATCCAGCCAGGAATTCCAGGAGTCAGTCCAATGTAGAGTATTGACAATATACATCTAAATGCAGGGCATGATTGGTAATGTAGATGGTAAAACCGCTGTAGAATGTTACCTATTGCTATAGAGTCAAGCTCTTTACAGAAAGCCTTACCTCCCAAGATTGTATCCCGCCGTATCTGGAGTGCACCCTCGTGTTCAGAGAAACACATTAGTATAGTGACGATATAGTATAGTTCTCGAAAGGAATATGCCGTCGGTGACAAGTTTGACCCATAAAAGGAACGTATGTCGGATACCACCGTATGGCAACGTGGCGAAATGAAGCATCCTCTATTGATCTGCATAAAAGAACGGACGTCGCTCAGCTGGATTGCAGCAACGAAAGCTCACGAGACCGGCAAGAAATATCGGACCCGAGGGAGGAGCTGGAAGCAGTCAGAGTGAAGTTGGCTGCCGCAGAGGCCCGCGTTGCGCCTGCCGCCGCAGCTGCTGGAGCCACGAGACAAGGAACTACCACAATGCTAGCCCCTAGAACGAATATAAGCCATGTAGTGGAAGAGGCAGAAGGCGACCGGGATCTGGACTTCTGTCTGGACGTCAGCTGCGGCCTCACACACCCAGCCGAGCAAACAGACCCCCGCCGGGGAGGTGACCTCGCGCCCATGATGGTGTGGGCCATGATGGTGGGCCGAAAGGCCAATAAGGAAAATTCAAACGTGGCATCGCCTATGGAGGCAGAGCGCCTTAAGGCCTCCGAGCGGCGGGTGCGAAGCAACCGCTGCGCAAGGTGAAGATGCAAAAGGCTCCTGCACGAGCGGCGATAACCCTCACTCTAATTGTCCCGCCCGAAGGGAGGTATGCCAATGTAACCGCAACCGCGAGTAGGAAAATCAGTCCGCAGGGCCAGGAGATTGTAGCGGTGAAGCTAAGAAGAGCCGTCACCGGGGGCCACATACTTGAGTTAGGAAGCCCAGAGGCACAATATGGACGGCCCTGAAAGACTCGGGCGTCATAGTGGCCTTGCCAACTTGTACGACTGAGCAACAGGTTACGGGTAAGGTCGACGCGAAAGCCACTCAAAAGGTCGTGAAGGCACTGGCGAAGAAACGTGCCTACAGCCCCTCCAACATCTGATGAGGGGGGAAGTCCGCACATCTCCGTCCGGTCGAGGGATGATTTGAGTCAGATGCCCCCTCGCCGATGGCACCATCCTGGACAGTAGCAGAATACGAGTGGGCAGGTTATCGGCCCGGGTACAAGCGCTGGAGGATCGCCGGCTCTAGCGCTTCAAGTGCCTAGAGGTTGGGCACACCAGGGCACGATGGCCCACCAGCACAGATAGAAGCGCGGCGTGCTTCAGATGCGGCTGACAGGGGCATTAAGTGGATGGGTGCCTTGCACCGGCACTCAAGTGCCAGGTCTGTGCCGCCCGTGGCCTGGTGGCGGAAAAGAGAGCAGTAAAGCCTGCTCTCCTCCCACATTGATGAAGATGATAAGTACAGCTGAGAAGCCAGCAGGAAGCGGATAGACTCCAAGAACAAGAGCGGCGGCGGTCCTGGAAAACCCCATGGACACGGTCTAGAAATCATCATCCTCCAGGTCAATATCAACCATAACAGAGCGTCACTGGATCTTCTAGCATAGTCGCTCGTGTAGTTGGACATCGCCATTGCTGTGGTCAGCGAGCCGTACAGTGCCCCGGCTATGGCAATTGGTTTGACGACCTTCACGGTATGGTCGGGGCGATGTGGTGAGCAACCCCGGAACCTCTTGGCCACACTACTACAACGAGTGCAGAGACATATCCTGGTGTTCTGGGGGCAACCTGGTCGTACGTACAAACGGCAGTTCCATCTGCACGGGGCTCACCGAGGGCGATCGCGAAGGGCGAGGCGTTGCTCGACTGGGCAGCCGGACAAGAGCTCCGGCTCCTCAACCGAGGCTCTACCAACACATGCGCGAGGAGGACGGTCATGTCCATCGTTGACTTGTCCATTTCCTCTCCTGCTGCCTTGCAACGAGTGAAGCGATGGGGAGTGGCCTTAGAGGTGGAAATCCTGAGCATCCCTCTCTCCATTACCATGGAGTGCTCCGTGCCAGAAAGTGGAAGATAAGGTCAACGTGCACTGGAGCACCCGTGGGAGCTGGACATAAAAAGGAAAATCAACAGCGACGACATTACAGATTAGACGAATCAACGTGGTGGCCCTATTAGGTGCGGCACATGTGCAGTTATGGCCGTCCTGATCACTTGAACGCCTCGATCCCCAGGATTACGCAGTATGGCTGCACGATGCTATTGCGGCAGTGTGCGACTTTGCCATGCCACGGGACGCAGCAAAGCCGATGACGTCTCTGTACTGGTGGTGCGAGGTACTAGCAGTTCTGCACGAGCGCGTAATTTTTGCCCGACGCCGATACGCCCGTGTCCTTCGCAGAACAATGACAAGAAATGGAGAGGAGGCCAAGCAGCACAGGGAGTACAGACGGACCAGCAAGTCGCTCCGGCTAAGGCCCGGAGATGGCACGACCTGCTGCGGAAATTCTACGACGACCCCTGCGGACGGACTTACCGGATCGTACTAGGAAAGCAGACGGTCTTGGTCGCTACGCTGAAGGAGAGCATGGACCCCGCCTTCGTACTGCGTGTCGTCGACACCCTATTCCCGTCGGTGTCGAAGAAAAAGTGGGGTGTGGCATCAATGGACCAGTCGACGGACAGGACTACCGAGACGGACGATCTCGAAGTCAGCAAGGAGGAACTAGATCTGCTGGCATGGATACTCGTGGAGAGAGAGACCGCACCGGGACCGGATGGTATTCCGGGCCGAGCGTCGGCGCTCGCACAGGGTGCACTATGTGACAGGTCGATGCAGCAGCTGAACGAATGCCTGCAGACAGGTAAGTTTCCCATAATCTGGAAGCTGGTATGTGTTGCTTTGTTCATGAAGCAGGGTATGACCCCCGACTACTCCCTGACGTATGGGCCCACCTACCTATTCAGCGAGGCTGGGAAACTATTCGAGCGGGTACTGAGGATCCGTTTGAAGGAGCACCTACAGGGGATAAGTCTGGATTTAGATGACAAACAGTGTGGCTTCCGGCGAGGACGATCCACCATCGATACCCAAAAGAGAGACTGTTCCTTGTCGGAGGCGATTGAACACACGGGTGGAAACCTGTTGCCGGCGAGTTTTGACATCGCTAATGCCTTCAATGACCTGCCCGGTACCGCCGTCGGGTGGCTCTTATGTACCACAAGGTGCCTGCTTTCGTAGGCACTGTGGCCCGGGCGTGCCTGGGACTCTACGGCCGCGTCGTAAGGGCAACGCAAAGCAGCGTCTCGGTGTGGCCTGCGTGATTCAGTGGATACGAAGACTGGGACTACCGATCTCAGCCAAGGTGA
>NIJG01002055.1:7174-17770 GCA_002201625.1 Euglossa dilemma
GAATTCAGTTCAGATCCAAAATCAACTAAGAAACAACATACCTATGGATGGAATTCTTTCATTTTCTACTTCTTTTGCAACCAAATTCAATTCAGATCCAAAATTAATTAAGAAACAACACACCTATGGATGGAATTCTTTCATTTTTTATATTCTTTGCAACCAAATTCAATTCAGATCCAAAATCGTCTAAAAAACAACACACCGATAGATCGAATTCTTCCATTTTCTACTTTCCTTAGATGATCGGACGCTTGATACGTAATACGAATTCACGAACTTACGGGATGACTTGTTACTTAACTGTTACTTAACTACATCCATTTTATCTGATCGTTCAGAAAGCCATTTTCTTTTTTCTATACGATTGAAATAAGAAGTTAGCTGCGAAAAAATTAGATCCTCCGTTGTAAAGAAACGAAATGACATTCCGAACAACCTGATACACGTGTAACTCACGTTCCAACGTAACGATTTATAATTACCATACCTCTCTGGAACAATCGAATTTAATTCAGATCCAAAACCGACTAAAAAGCAACACACCGATGGATCGAAATCTCCCATTTTCTACTTTCTTTAGATGATCGAACGTTTGCTAAGTAATACAAATTCACGAACTTACGGGATGACCTGTTACTTAACAACAACCATTTTTATCGTCTCGTTCGGAAAATCATTTCGTTTTCTAATTTTTTATACCACCAAAGCGTGAAGTTGGCTGCGAAAAACTACTAAAACTAATTAGGTCCTCCGTTGTAAAAAAACGAAATGACATTCCGAACACTGTAATACACATAACTCGCGTTTCAACGAAACGATATATAATTACCTTCATTTTCTGAAACATACCTCTCTGGAGCAATCCTGATAGCCAGCCTTGTATCTCGACAGGCCAGGCTGGGCAAGGGACCTCTGCCTTTGCAGATGCCGAACGGTAAGCTCTAGAATGTCAGCTTTTTCGAGCTTGCTATGCTTGGTGTTCTCCAGCCGGGCGCTGTCAAGGATGAGCGCCTTCAGCGCCGCCAACGACTGATTGATTCTAGCTCGCCGTCGCTTTTCCATTAGTGGTTTGTTAGCCTGGAAAATAACGGCGATCGTCAGGTCGGCGTAGCATCGGATTATCCGTGACCGTCGTCTTCGAAAAATCTTTTCGCCTACCAAGATCTATTTCTCCCTCGCCTTTCCTCTTGCCTTCCCGTCTACTCTCTTTCTTTTTCGTTTATTCCGTACAATACACAGGCATAAACTACGTGTCACACGATACAAATAAAAGAGGACTTAATTCATTACTGAACTGAAAGAAAAACGAATGGTTTTTTACATGTCAACAGTCGAAGAAAAGAAAGTCTAGGGATGGAAGAGAGAGTTTGTTTTTGATGGATATCAGAGTAGAATAAAATAATAGAAGATGTAAGGATTGTGGTAATTACGGGTTTTAGAAATTGGTTTGTTAACACTTTGACTGCCACGCAGAAATCAGACTGTTTCGCCCAGGACGCGACGGAATTATTTTTATTATTCAAAGCGTATAATGGCAAAATAATAACGAATCGATGTTAGAAGGCGATATTTTTATCAAATGGAGCGTTTCTCTTACTGGTGGTCACCGGTGACCACCGTGGCGCCTTAGTAACGGTTCGACGAAGATTACGGCACGAATTGCAAAAAAAAAGAAGGACGAGCGTACCTGGAACGAAAATTTTGCAGGGAATGTTAGAAAAAAAATTCCAAACTATTTGGGTGAAAAATTGCTAAAAATAAGACCAAGAAGGTGACCACTTATTGTCCGGATTGTATCGGTGCGCCGCATTTATGTTTGGAGTGCTTTAACAAAGTGCACCGTTAGATGCAAGATTTATTCTAACATTTTGTTATTCTTTATTGTTCTAATAAAAAATTTTAATCGTTCGATAGGGCACATTTTATTTCAATGTATCTTCTATACATCGGCCATATTCAAATACGCTAACTCTCGATTTTCATTTAGTTTTTTACAATTGTAAAAAGTTGAAAGGCGCCGGTCACCCATGACCACCATGGCGTCACGGGAGAAACCGTTGCCGGTCATATATGACCAACATGGCAGTCAAAGTGTTAACACGTTTCGATTTATGGGAAAATTTAGGATGGGTAGTTGTTTGGTTACGTTTGTCGATATTCCCGCCATTTTTTTGAAACTTGAATCGAGGATAGATCGGCAATCTTCGAAACGAAAATTCGAAATTACGGAAGGTTAACCCCTCGTGGACGAGAAACGAAGCTAAATGATTAAAAGTAACAAAGCGGGAGAAGTTACAAAATTATTTTTCACTGCTTTTGTTCTGAAAAAGTACAAAACTTACGCGTATATTATAGTATTCGTTCCCGAAGAGTTATTAGCGTAAAATACGAGGAAAGATCGGAGATACTCGAAACGAAGCTAAACGATTCAAAAATAACAAATTAATGGAAATTCTGCGAATTAAAAAATTATTATTCGTAGATTTCGTTCTGAAGAATTACAAAATTTCCGTCTCCAAAGCGTCAACAGCGATTTTCAAAACGAAAATTCGAAACTTCGAAAGATTAACCCTTCGCGGGCAAGAAACGAAGCTAAACGATTCAAAAATAACAAATTAATGGAAATTCTGCGAATTAAATATTATTTTCGGCAGCTTTTGTTTTGAAAAATTACAAAATATCCGTACCTAAAAGGTTAATGGCAATCCTCAAAACAAAAATTCAAAACTCCGTTAAGTTAACCCCTTGCGGACGAGAAACGACGCTAAACGATTCAAAAATAACAAATCGATGGAAATTCTGTGAATTAAAAAATTATTTTCCGCAGCTTTCGTTCTGAAAAATTACAAAATATCCGTTCCCAAAGCGTCAACAGCGATTCGCAAAACGAAAATTCGAAACTTCGATAGGTTAACCCTTCGCGGTCAAGAAACGAAGCTAAACGATTCAAAAATAACAAATTGATGGAAATTCTGTGAATTAAAAAATTATTTACCGCAGTTTTCATTCTGAAAAATTGCAAAACTTCGGCCTCAAAGGGTTAACGGCGATTTTCGAAACGAAAATTCAAAACTTCGATAGGTTAACCCTTCGCGGGCAAGAAACGAAGCTAAACGATTCAAAAATAACAAATTGATGGAAATTCTGTGAATTAAAAAATTATTTTCCGCAGCTTTCGTTCTGAAAAATTACAAAACTTTCGTCTCCAAAGGGTTAACAACAATCTTCAAAATGAAAATTCGAAATTACGATAGGTTAACCCCTTGCAGTCGAGAAGCGAAGCTAACGATACTAAAGGATTAAAAGTAACAAATCAAGAAAAATAAAAAAATTATTATTCGTAAATTTCGTTCTGAAAAATTACAAAATATCATTTCCCAGAGGGTTAACGGCGATCTTCCAAATGAAAATTCGAAACTACGATAGGTTAACCCCTTGCAGACGAGAAGCGAAGCTAACGATATACTAAACGAATAAAAATAATAAATTAGGAGAAATTAAAAAATTATTACTCGCAGCTTTCGTTTTAAAAAGTTATAAATCTTCCGTCTCCAAAGGGTTAACAGCGATCCTGGAAACGAAGCTAAACGATTCAAAAATAACAAATCGAGGGAAATTCTGCGAATTAAAAAATTATTTTTCGCTGCTTTCGTTCTGAAAAGTTACAAAACTTTCGCCTCCAAAGGGTTAACGGCGATCTTCGATACGAAAATTCGAAACTTCGATAGATTAACCCCTCGCAGACGAAAAATAACAAATCGAGGAAAATTCTGCGAATTAAAAAATCAATATTTGCAACTTTCGTTCTTAAAAATTACAAAAATTCCATATCCTAAAAACATTCGACTCCAAAGGATTAACGGCAATCTTCGAAACAAAAATTCGAAACTTCGCTAGCTTACCCTCTCGCGGACGAGAAACGAAGCTAAAGATACACCAAACTATTAAAAATAACAAAAATTCTGCGAATTCAAAAATTATTTTCCGCAACTTCCGCCCTGAAAATTCTCAAACATCCGCTTCCCCAAAACACCGGTCCTCAAAGGGTTAATAGCGATCTTCGAAACGAAGTTAAACAACGAAAAATAAGAAACCGAAAAAAATTCTGCGAATTACAAAATTATCTTTCGCAGCTTCCGTCCTGAAAATTCTCAAACTTTCGCGTCCCCAAAACATCCGTCTCGAAAGGGTTAACGGTGATCTCCGAAACGAAAATTCGAAACTTCGCTAGGTTAAACCCTCGTGGACAAGAAACGAAGCTAACCGATTCGAAAATAACAAACCGAAGAAAATTCTGCGAGTTAAAAAATTATCTTTCACAGCTTCCGTCCTGAAAAGTTACAAAACTTCCGCGTCCCCATAACATCCGTGTCCAAAGGGCTAATAGCGATCTTCGAAACGAAGTTAAATAATGAAAAATAACAAACCGAAGAAAATTCTGCGAATTAAAAAATCATCTTTCACAGCTTCCGTCCTGAAAAATTCCAAAACTTCAGCGTCCCCATAACATCCGTCCTCAAAGGGTTAATAGCGATCTTTGAAAGAAAGTTAAACAATGAAAAATAACAAATCAACGAAAATTCTGCGAATTCGAAAATTATTTTCCGCAGCTTCCGTCCTGAAAACTTCCGAAACATCCGCTTCCCCAAAACACCCGTTTTCAAAGGGTTAATAACGATCTTCGAAACGAAGTTAAACAACGAAAAATAAGAAACCGAAGAAAATTCTGCGAATTAAGAAATTATCTTCCGCAGCTTCCGTCCTGAAAAATTCCAAAACTTCCGCGTCCCCAAAACATCCGTTTGCAAAGGGTTAACGGTGATCCTTGAAAAGAAAATTCGTACCTCCGCTAGGTTAATCCCTCGCGGACGAAAAACGAAGCTAACCGATTGAAAATAACAAACCGAAGAAAATTCTGCGAATTAAAAAATTCTCTTCCGCAGCTTCCGTCCTGAAAACTTCTCAACATCCATCTGCAAAGGGTTAACGGTGATCCTCGAAACGAAAATTCGAAACTCCGCTAGCTTACCCCCTCGCGGACAAGAAACGAAGTTAACCAATGCAAAATAACAAACCAAAGAAAATTCTGCGAATTAAGAAATTATTTTCCGCAGTTTCCATCCTGAAAAGTTACAAAACATCCGCTTCCCCAACACACTCGCCCTCAAAGGGTTAATAGCGATCTTCGAAAGAAAGTTAAACAATGAAAAATAAGAAACCAAAGAAAATTCTGTGAATTAAAAAATTATCTTCCACAGCTTCCGTCCTGAAAACTTCCCAAACATCCGCTTCTCCAAAATATCCGTCCTCAAAGGGTTAATAGCGATCTTCGAAACGAAGTTAAACAACGAAAAATAAGAAACCGAAGAAAATTCTGCGAGTTAAAAAATTCTCTTCCGCAGCTTCCGTCCTGAAAACTTCTCAACATCCATCTGCAAAGGGTTAACGGTGATCCTCGAAACGAAAATTCGAAACTCTGCTAGCTTACCCCCTCGCGGACAAGAAACGAAGTTAAACAATGAAAAATAAGAAACCGAAGAAAATTCTGCGAATTAAGAAATTATTTTCTGCATCTTCCGTCCTGAAAAATTTCAAAACTTTCGCATTCCTAAAACATCCGTTTGCAAAGGGTTAACGGTGATCCTCGAAACGAAAATTCGAAACTCTGCTAGCTTACCCCCTCGCGGACAAGAAACGAAGTTAAACAATGAAAAATAAGAAACCGAAGAAAATTCTGCGAATTAAGAAATTATTTTCTGCATCTTCCGTCCTGAAAAATTTCAAAACTTTCGCATTCCTAAAACATCCGTTTGCAAAGGGTTAACGGTGATCCTCGAAACGAAAATTCGAAACTCTGCTAGCTTACCCCCTCGCGGACAAGAAACGAAGTTAAACAATGAAAAATAAGAAACCGAAGAAAATTCTGCGAATTAAGAAATTATTTTCTGCATCTTCCGTCCTGAAAAATTTCAAAACTTTCGCATTCCTAAAACATCCGTTTGCAAAGGGTTAACGGTGATCCTCGAAACGAAAATTCGAAACTCCGCTAGCTTACCCCCTCGCGGACAAGAACGGAAGCTAACGAATGAAAATTCTGCGAATTAATAAATTATCTTCCGCAGCTTCGGTCCTGAAAACTTCTGAACATGCATCCGCGAAGGGTTAACAGTGGAAGATACGGTAGGAAGGTGTTGGAAAGGATGCGAAGATTCGCGAGAGAGAGAGAGAGAGAGAGAAAAAAAGAAGCGGATGTAATCGGAAAGAGTAGTAGTTTACTCACTCGACGACCGTCCGAGTGTTTAGGGCTCGGGCTGAGACTAGGACTAGGGCTGGCAGCCGGGCTCGGGCCTTGATGCACGCTCTGTTGATGTTGGGATTGTTGATGATGATGATGGTAATGTCTATGAGTGTTGCCGGCCGATTTTTTCTCTTGATGCCTCAAGGAATGAAGACGAGCGGTCATCTTAGTAGGCCACGCGGGCCCTCCGCTGTGACGACAATAATGGGAACGATGATAACGAGAGAACTGGTAGTGATATTAACAACAATGATAATAACAGCAACAACGATGATAATGACGGCGGTGATAACGATGACCACAGCGGCGGTGACTGCGGTGTCGGTGACGGTGTCAGTGACAAAATGGATTTCAGCGTCCAAACTAATCGACTGGACGCCGCTGAGACACTCAGCATTTCGCGTTCTAAGAAGTTACGCGGCACCACGCTGACACACTTGGAGTAGTTACTTCTTATCAATTCAACACTCTCCACACTAACGTGACAATATTCCCGGTTATCGTCCCTCGTCAAACGTTCCCGTAGTCATCATACAAACAACGCGTCGTATCAGCTGCGACTACCCCATCGCGTCTCACTCCATCGCGAGCAGCCTCCTTCTTCCACTATGCAACTCATCCACCACGAAATCATGCGTTTCCCATGCGATCGGTAAACACCGTGCTGCTCCCAGACCGTTAAACTCTCCTGCTGTTCACTTGATCTCGGCACATTCCGGCGTGAGGACCAGCACCACGTGCTCTCTCGCACGATACAACACACTTACGTCGATAGATCTCCAACTGTACCATCTTTCATCGCGTTCCACGCGAATCTTCCCTACGGCAGAGTCGCCTGTACTTTAAACGTTCGTATCTCATCGCGACACATACGGTTCCCGTGCACGTAAATACCAAAGTTCCTTCGCATCGCGTGCGAAACTCGTCTCTGCGTGAAATCTTCCTCGAACTACTATCAATGATTCCTCTCTTCGTCTATCTCGCGGGACTCGCCGGCATCCTCGCCGGACGGGGCACGGTGACGGACTGCGAATCGACGAGCGGTAGCTGGCGGCTCTTCACCAAGATTCGCGCGTGTGTGAGTCGTGGGCGAGAAGCCGGGAGCCGCACAGAGGATCGCGCCGCGGTTGGTCGTGCGTGTGGCGGGGGTTGGATGGTGGCTGCTTGCCAGAACCGCTGCCGTCAAGGGGCCGAGAGAGAGGATGAGGTTCGCTTGCCCGCTCACGCGCGCCCTTGCCTGCGGCTACCTCCCTCTCCTCCGTTTCTAGCCGGTTGCTAGTCGCACGCGACCTACCTTGATCTCCTTTTTCCCTCGTTAAACCTACGGCGACCGATTCTCCCGAAATCGCGAGAAACTCATCGTTACCATGTCCTTTAATCTCTCTTCCCGCACTTTCCCTTTTTTCCTATATATCCTAGCGAAAAGGCGGCTCGTGTATGCGTGTGACTGGATATAGACGGGGATAACGCCGCGGCGTAGGAAATTACGACGAGTTGCCGAAGAAAGGCGGTAGAGTGGGGGAAGCTTGGTGGGGAGGATCGGGTGATGGCTCGTTGTCGTTGGCGGCGTGGCACGAAGCGGCGTGGCGCTAGGTGGCGTGGCGCGACACGGCGTGGTGGCGTGGCGTGGCGGCGTGGTCGGAATCGAGCCGACTCGGGATGGTCGAGGGAGTGGAGCAAGTGCCGTCACAGGACAAGCTCGATCCGTGCTGTTCGGCTCGTCGAGGTGATGAGCCCTCGAGAGAGAGACAGCGCGCGCCGGAACGGATGGACCGTGGAGACCGTGAAGCATAGAGCGAGTGTGTCGGAGGGCGATGAAGCGGCGGCGCTCGAGGGGAAACGAGTGAACCAAAGAAGAGACGTGGGTGTGCGAGGCGTGCAAGTGTGCGCGCCGGTAAGGCGTCGGCGGAGGGGTCGGAGGAGATGGTCGTCGGCACGCGCGGCGCAAACCTCTCTCTCTCTACCCACGTACTACGTGCGAACGAGCCCGTACGTGAGAGCGTGCGTGTCAAGCTGCCTGCGTGCCGCCCTGTCGCTCGTGTCAGCGTACCGTTTCTAGTCTCTCTCTCTCTCTCTCCTTCCGTGTGCTCGTGTGCCGCGACAAACTGATGTTCCCTCGCACGCGCCAGTCCAGTCACAGGGCTAATCAAACGCTTCTACTATTTCGCCTTTCACGATTAATCCACGCGTTTCCTAAGTTCTACAGTTTTACGTTACTATGTTTTATAGTTAGAAGAACGCGTGTTTGTAGTATAGATAAGCGGGTTTAGTCGAGCTGCGTTGAAATTAAGATGCATACGGAGAATTAGATGAATTTGATCGACGCGACGTGGCGGAGAGAATTGGAAGCTGAGCCAGGGCAACGAAATGGAGCGGACGGATAGGATAGAAGAATCGGAGAAAAGGAAAGTAAAGGGTGGTAAGAGGAAAGTGACGGATTACCTTTCCTCGCGCGGGTGTATAGGCGTCGTAGGTGCAGTCGCGAGCGGAAAAGGGAAACGGAGAGCGCGTGCGGGTAAGGAAAAAATTCGCGAAACTTTTTTCCACGCGTCGCAGGGGGCGGCAGGGGGCATCGCGATGCGACGGTGCCATGGCCACGCCATTGCCGAGCCGTTACCACGCCGTTATCCCATCGTTCTTTACCACTCCGAGCCACACATAGCGCTATGCATCGCGTTGCAGTACACTTTACATCGAGGGCTCTCCTTTCTTTTTCTCTCTCTCCGTTAAAGCGCTTGCTTTCGTTTCGCTTCTTAAATGCGACTAGCCCAGCCGAGGTGAAACTCACGAGGACCTGGTTACACGCACCTCCTGTACTTCGCCTGCGTCTTATTATTTTACAACCAAGCAATTGTAAACATTCAGAAAGACACGGTCCATTACGAATCTTCTCCGAAACAATAACGGTTAAATATCCAACCGCTTCGTCTTCTCTTCCCAATTTTTTCACTTCTTTCACGGTATATCTGTACTCTTTCCGTTGACTTTTCAAAAATCCACCGGTGTTTTATTCGCGATAGGAATTATAAAGGACAACAAAGGAGCCGATTTTCCCGGAAAAATTTCCGTTCGATAAACACACCTCGAACGATTAATACCGCGAATAAAGTAGCTTCGCACAATTTACTCGCACATACGTACGCCTCGATCGATGTGTTATTTTTTCACGCCAATTTCACCGGCGCTCCAAGTTCGCGCGCCAGTTCGAGTTTCCTAATACGATAATTCCAGAGAGTCACGTGTGGTTTCCGTTACCATCGAGGCTGCGAGTCGAAACTGCAAATACGACCTACAGTTTCGATCCTCGGACTTGGAAAGATATTTTCAAGGAAAAAAAAGGTAGAATACAAGACTTCGATATTTATTTTCTCGCATAGAGTGTAATGTGTTAACGGTTTTATACGATTCGTTCCTAGTTTTTCGGGAAATATCTTGCAATTGTTAAGAAAGTCGGCTGCGTGGTTTCTCGAGTCTTCGGCGCGTGACGGCGCTTAACGAACGCGGGATGTCCTAATTAATAAAAGTAAAAAGGACGGTATATAGGTTTCCTCGCGAAAAGATTCCTCCGGAGCTTCCGTCATCGCTCTTTGGAACTGTCGTCGCCATCGAGTACAACTCGATCGATCGACAGCAAACTCAACGTGCCACGTACTTTTCGCGATAAGGTGCAGGATAGAGAAGGGAGAGAGAGAGAGAGGGAGAGAGAGAGGAAGATAGGAGAGGGAAAGAGCGAGTTTGCCCGGTGGCTTCAGCATTGATCGTTCCCAGAAGAAGAGAAGGAGCCGAGCGAAACGAAGAAGAGGCGTACACGAGAAATTCGAGACGCCCGGCGTCGCCCGGCGGCGAAACGTTATCCGGTATGCAAGAAAGGACGTCCTCATTAGCGGGACCCGACGTCGTTTCAGCTCAACAGGAGCGATCGTGGCGTGGCTCGACGTGATACCGCGTCAACCCGTCTTCGTTCCCTCCGAACCCCTGCTATTTACACTCTTCCCCCCCGATATGGTGTATCCAAAATATGGAAAGGCCGCGACCATTCCGAATATACCGCTGACCTGACGATTTTTCCACGACAGAGAATTCTACGGAATTCTAATTTTCATCGATAATCAGGTCGCGAGGAAAAGAAATAAATCGGTTTTTTGGGGGGATACGGAGTAAGCGTCGATGTTAAGGTTTAGGGGATAGTTATAGTTAAATTAGGATTTTTAATTTGGATAGCTTAATATAGGATGAGGAGTTTGAGTCGTTTATTTCAAGGATCGTCTTTGAGTTTGGTAAGTATTTCTTTACAT
>NIJG01002075.1:3200-13990 GCA_002201625.1 Euglossa dilemma
TAAATTTTAACTAAATTTTAACTAAATCTTAATTAAATTTTAACTAAATTTATCTAAATCCAAACTAAATTTTATCTAAATTTTAGCTAAATTTTAACTAAATCTCAACTAAATTTTAAACAAATCTCTCCTAAAAAATAGTTCAACGAATTAATAATTAATAAACTAAATCCATACCACTCTTTGAACGCTCTTTTATTTCTCTTACTTGCATAAAAACACGTAATTCAATTGTCAATTGACAATCGGCATACTTCACGGTAGAACATAATTTTACGACAGAAGCAATAAACCATAAGTTGTCAAGGGATAATTTTCTGTCAGTGACAGTTTGCGGAAAAGCATAATTTTACAGCAGTGACAATCGGTGTAGTTTGTTAAATAAACGATAAATGACGTAACTTTGCGTCAGCAATAATCAACTATAGTTTATGGAAAGGCATAATTTCATGCTAACGACAGCACACCATAGATTCTCCAAAGACTATTGTCTGTCAGTCAGCGTATGAATTACGTGGATGCACATTTCTTTTAATAATATAGACAATCGAGCATTCCTTTTTCATTACGCAAGTCAAATTCCTCGTCGTTTCGGATTAATTTATTAAGTAAGATCGTTTTGTATATTGTGTTTTGTAATTTTTATAATTTTAAGAGATTAAGATTGGAGGATCGAGTGTGAAGAAATACCTGTTGCTTCTTGGTGTTGTGGGAGATATTTTATTTGAAAGCACTTTTTTAGTGGAAAGAGAAACGAATTTTTCTAATGGGAAATTACGTTTGAAGTGTATAATATTAGAATTTTGGAGTTATGGACTATAATCTCAGAATTTTTAGTTAAACCTTCAAAGTTTTAGAATATGGATTTAACCTTTAAAATCTTAGAATTTTGGACTTAGGGACTACAATCTCGCAATTTTTATTTAAACCTTTAAAATCTCAGAATTTGGATTTAACCTTTAAAATCTTAGAATTTTGGACTTAGGGACTACAATCTCAGAATTTTTATTTAAACCTTTAAAATCTCAGAATTTGGATTTAACCTTTAAAATCTTAGAATTTTGGACTTAAGGACTATAACCTCAGAATTTTTAGTTAAACCTTTAAAGTTTTAGAATTTGGATTTAACCTTTAAAATCTTAGAATTTTGGACTTAGGGACTACAATCTCGCAATTTTTATTAAAACCTTTAAAATCTCAGAATTTGGATTTAACCTTTAAAATCTTAGAATTTTGGACTTAGGGACTACAATCTCAGAATTTTTAGTTAAACCTTTAAAGTTTTAGAATATGGATTTAACCTTTAAAATCTTAGAATTTTGGACTTAGGGACTACAATCTCGCAATTTTTATTTAAACCTTTAAAATCTCAGAATTTGGATTTAACCTTTAAAATCTTAGAATTTTGGACTTAAGGACTATAACCTCAGAATTTTTAGTTAAACCTTTAAAGTTTTAGAATATGGATTTAACCTTTAAAATCTTAGAATTTTGGACTTAGGGACTACAATCTCGCAATTTTTATTTAAACCTTTAAAATCTCAGAATTTGGATTTAACCTTTAAAATCTTAGAATTTTGGACTTAAGGACTATAACCTCAGAATTTTTAGTTAAACCTTTAAAGTTTTAGAATTTGGATTTAACCTTTAAAATCTTAGAATTTTGGACTTAGGGACTACAATCTCGCAATTTTTATTAAAACCTTTAAAATCTCAGAATTTGGATTTAACCTTTAAAATCTTAGAATTTTGGACTTAGGGACTACAATCTCAGAATTTTTAGTTAAACCTTTAAAGTTTTAGAACTTGGATTTAACCTTTAAAACTTTAGAATTTTTGACTTAGGGACTACAATCTCAGAATTTTTATTTAAACCTTTAAAATTTCAGAATTTGGATTTAACTAAATCTCAGAATTTTGAACCTAAAGATCATAATCTCAGAATTTGGACTAAACCTTTAATATCTTAGAATCAGGACTAAACCTTTAAAATTTGAAAATATGGATTAAACCTTTAAAATTTTAGAATTTTGGACCTACAGACCACAATCTCAGAATTTTGAACCTAAAGACCATAATCTCAAAATTTGGACTGAACCTTTAAAATCTCAGAATTCAGATTTAACCTTTAAAATCTTAGAATTTTGGACTTAAGGACTACAATCTCCGAATTTTTACTTAACCCATAAACTCTCAGGACTTGAACCAATAATCCACAATTTTAGAATTTGCAATGTAAAATAACTTTCTCACAAGATTAATCCTTCACATCGATTCTTCACTTTATTACGTCGAAACATCTAATTCAAATGTACAACTATAGAACGAATGATTCCGACCATAACGGATGAATTATATCGTTTAGAAAAAGATATAATTCCACCATCACTGTAACTGCGAGTTTAATTTTATTTTTTATTTAATTTAGTGAGTATAATTTTTAGTTTTGTCGAAAGATAAAATTCGCGTTAACGAACTAACGAAAGAAACTTAAAGAAAGTAATTAAATAAAGCAGTACGTTTACATTTAAGTGAAACCTGTTTACTACAGATTTGACCAGATCCAAAGTATAATCATCTACAAAGCTAATCCTCGCGCGATTATGAGGTTGTATGTCGTCGTCATAAACAAAGTCAGTATACAACGAGAATGAGTTTGCAATCGAAAACTTTTTCGCTAAGGGAAATAATAACTTGAAGCTTTCTCGTTGAAAAGGTAATGACATTTCTTTTTCAATAGAATGAAGAAGAATCGCGTGTAAATTAACCTATAGAATTATTTTATTTTATTTATATGTTATTTTATTGTTATGGTATATTATTTCGGTACTTTATATATTTAACTATTTTTATGTTATTATAAAAATAACTTATTAATATTAATAACTACTAATTTGAGAATTTTTTTTATAACAGCAATACACTTTTTCAAGACAGTTTTTCAAAATCAAATATTCTGTTTTAAAACTATTTTGAAAGGTACAAAAGACTGTATCTGTTTTCCAAATTTTGTTAATGGAAATAAAGCGAATAACAAATATTGTAAATTACCATTTTACCAGTATATACTATTGATTAATCCTATAAAATATTCAAATCGGGACAATGCGATTTTTTATCGCGAGAAACGATTCTTCTGACACTGTTTCTTATAGGATTAACTTTTAACATCTCAAAAACTGAACCTAAATTCTGAAATCTCGAAATTTCGATTTATCCATTAAAATCTCAGAATTCGGATCTAACGTTTACAATCTTGGAATTTTGAGTCAACCTTTAAAATATCAAAAATTGGACCTAACGACCACAATCTTGAAATTTTGACTTAATCTTTAAAATCTCAGCATTCGGATCTAACGTTTACCATCTCAAAATTTCAAAGCAACTTTTAAAATCTCCGAATTTAGATCTAAAATTTAAAACCTCCAAATTTAGATCTAAAATTTACCATTCCCGAATTTTCCACGGGAATTTTTTTTTCATGAACCGTCAGAGGTGGTTAAATAATTTTCCCAAACTTTCCCCACGAAATCGATCAAACCAACGAGCAGATATTAAGCAACATTCACCTCTCTCTTATCGCAGCGATGAAAATCGCTTTTGTTCATCTGTTGAGCATCTCAAAACTTCGATGTAATCTTTAAAATCTCCGAATTCGGGCCTAAGGTTTAGAATCTCAGAATTTCGATTCAACCTTTAAAATCTCAAAATTCGGGTCTAAAGATTACAATCTCAAAATTTCGATTTAACCTTTAAAATCTCAGAATTCAGATCTAAAGTCGTCAATTTTTGAACTTTGACTTAACCTATAAAATATCAAAAATTGGACCTAAAGACCACAATCTCGGAATTTTGACTTAACCTTTAAAATCTCAGATTTCGGATCTAAAGACCACAATCTCGGAATTTTGACTTAACCTTTAAAATCTCAGCATTTGAATCTAAAGTTTACCATCTAAAAATTTCGATGTAACCTTTAAAATCTCAGAATTAGGATTTAAAGTTTACAATCTCAGAATTTCGATGTAACCTTTCAAATCTTAGAATTTTGAACCTAAAGTCCACGATCTCAGAATTTAAATTTAACCTTTAAAATATCAAAAATTGGACCTAAACACCACAATCTCGAAATTTTGACTTAACCTTTAAAATCTCAGCATTCGAATCTAAAGTTTACCATCTAAAAATTTCGATGTAACCTTTAAAATCTCAGAATTAGGATNTATGATCTTAGAATTTTTGACCTAAAGACCACAATCTCGGAATTTTGACTTACTCTTTAAAATCTCAGAATTCAGATCTAAAGTCGACAATCTACGAATTTTGAGTTAATTTTAAAAATCTCAGAATTCGGATCTAAAATTTACGATCTCAGAATTTTGACTTAACCTTTAAAATCACAGAATTTGGTTAGAGTCTACGATCATAGAATTTGCACTTCTTTTAATCGAACCCCAGATTATTCGACAGCTAATTTCTGGTAACCTGCTGGATGTACCTTCGACACTTTGATATGGTTTGTTTCGGATGAAGTGGAGGAAGTTTTAAGAGGAAGTTTTACACACGTTTTCTATTTATTTTATTTTCTAAAGTTTAAAATCTAAAGCATACAATCTCAAAATTCGAATCGAAAGCTTACAATCTCAGAATTCGGATCTAAATTTTACAATCTCGGAATTTTTATATTATCTTTAAAATTTTAGAATTCAGTTCTAAAGTTTAAAATCTCGGAATTTGGATTTAACCTTTAAAATCTCAGAATTCGTATCTAAAGTTGCCAATTTCGGAATTTGGACCTAAAGTTTATGATCTTAGAATTTTTGACCTAAAGACCACAATCTCGGAATTTTGACTTACTCTTTAAAATCTCAGAATTCAGATCTAAAGTCGACAATCTACGAATTTTGAGTTAATTTTAAAAATCTCAGAATTCGGATCTAAAATTTACGATCTCAGAATTTTGACTTAACCTTTAAAATCACAGAATTTGGTTAGAGTCTACGATCATAGAATTTGCACTTCTTTTAATCGAACCCCAGATTATTCGACAGCTAATTTCTGGTAACCTGCTGGATGTACCTTCGACACTTTGATATGGTTTGTTTCGGATGAAGTGGAGGAAGTTTTAAGAGGAAGTTTTACACACGTTTTCTATTTATTTTATTTTCTAAAGTTTAAAATCTAAAGCATACAATCTCAAAATTCGAATCGAAAGCTTACAATCTCAGAATTCGGATCTAAATTTTACAATCTCGGAATTTTTATATTATCTTTAAAATTTTAGAATTCAGTTCTAAAGTTTAAAATCTCGGAATTTGGATTTAACCTTTAAAATCTCAGAATTCGTATCTAAAGTTGCCAATTTCGGAATTTGGACCTAAAGTTTATGATCTTAGAATTTTTGACCTAAAGACCACAATCTCGGAATTTTGACTTACTCTTTAAAATCTCAGAATTCAGATCTAAAGTCGACAATCTACGAATTTTGAGTTAATTTTAAAAATCTCAGAATTCGGATCTAAAATTTACGATCTCAGAATTTTGACTTAACCTTTAAAATCACAGAATTTGGTTAGAGTCTACGATCATAGAATTTGCACTTCTTTTAATCGAACCCCAGATTATTCGACAGCTAATTTCTGGTAACCTGCTGGATGTACCTTCGACACTTTGATATGGTTTGTTTCGGATGAAGTGGAGGAAGTTTTAAGAGGAAGTTTTACACACGTTTTCTATTTATTTTATTTTCTAAAGTTTAAAATCTAAAGCATACAATCTCAAAATTCGAATCGAAAGCTTACAATCTCAGAATTCGGATCTAAATTTTACAATCTCGGAATTTTTATATTATCTTTAAAATTTTAGAATTCAGTTCTAAAGTTTAAAATCTCGGAATTTGGATTTAACCTTTAAAATCTCAGAATTCGTATCTAAAGTTGCCAATTTCGGAATTTGGACCTAAAGTTTATGATCTTAGAATTTTTGACCTAAAGACCACAATCTCGGAATTTTGACTTACTCTTTAAAATCTCAGAATTCAGATCTAAAGTCGACAATCTACGAATTTTGAGTTAATTTTAAAAATCTCAGAATTCGGATCTAAAATTTACGATCTCAGAATTTTGACTTAACCTTTAAAATCACAGAATTTGGTTAGAGTCTACGATCATAGAATTTGCACTTCTTTTAATCGAACCCCAGATTATTCGACAGCTAATTTCTGGTAACCTGCTGGATGTACCTTCGACACTTTGATATGGTTTGTTTCGGATGAAGTGGAGGAAGTTTTAAGAGGAAGTTTTACACACGTTTTCTATTTATTTTATTTTCTAAAGTTTAAAATCTAAAGCATACAATCTCAAAATTCGAATCGAAAGCTTACAATCTCAGAATTCGGATCTAAATTTTACAATCTCGGAATTTTTATATTATCTTTAAAATTTTAGAATTCAGTTCTAAAGTTTAAAATCTCGGAATTTGGATTTAACCTTTAAAATCTCAGAATTCGTATCTAAAGTTGCCAATTTCGGAATTTGGACCTAAAGTTTATGATCTTAGAATTTTTGACCTAAAGACCACAATCTCGGAATTTTGACTTACTCTTTAAAATCTCAGAATTCAGATCTAAAGTCGACAATCTACGAATTTTGAGTTAATTTTAAAAATCTCAGAATTCGGATCTAAAATTTACGATCTCAGAATTTTGACTTAACCTTTAAAATCACAGAATTTGGTTAGAGTCTACGATCATAGAATTTGCACTTCTTTTAATCGAACCCCAGATTATTCGACAGCTAATTTCTGGTAACCTGCTGGATGTACCTTCGACACTTTGATATGGTTTGTTTCGGATGAAGTGGAGGAAGTTTTAAGAGGAAGTTTTACACACGTTTTCTATTTATTTTATTTTCTAAAGTTTAAAATCTAAAGCATACAATCTCAAAATTCGAATCGAAAGCTTACAATCTCAGAATTCGGATCTAAATTTTACAATCTCGGAATTTTTATATTATCTTTAAAATTTTAGAATTCAGTTCTAAAGTTTAAAATCTCGGAATTTGGATTTAACCTTTAAAATCTCAGAATTCGTATCTAAAGTTGCCAATTTCGGAATTTGGACCTAAAGTTTATGATCTTAGAATTTTTGACCTAAAGACCACAATCTCGGAATTTTGACTTACTCTTTAAAATCTCAGAATTCAGATCTAAAGTCGACAATCTACGAATTTTGAGTTAATTTTAAAAATCTCAGAATTCGGATCTAAAATTTACGATCTCAGAATTTTGACTTAACCTTTAAAATCACAGAATTTGGTTAGAGTCTACGATCATAGAATTTGCACTTCTTTTAATCGAACCCCAGATTATTCGACAGCTAATTTCTGGTAACCTGCTGGATGTACCTTCGACACTTTGATATGGTTTGTTTCGGATGAAGTGGAGGAAGTTTTAAGAGGAAGTTTTACACACGTTTTCTATTTATTTTATTTTCTAAAGTTTAAAATCTAAAGCATACAATCTCAAAATTCGAATCGAAAGCTTACAATCTCAGAATTCGGATCTAAATTTTACAATCTCGGAATTTTTATATTATCTTTAAAATTTTAGAATTCAGTTCTAAAGTTTAAAATCTCGGAATTTGGATTTAACCTTTAAAATCTCAGAATTCCTATCTAAAGTTGCCAATTTCGGAATTTGGACCTAAAGTTTACTATCTTAGAATTTTTGACCTAAAGGTCACAATTTCGGAATTTTGACTTACTCTTTAAAATCCCAGAATTCGGATCTAAAGTCGATAATCTTAGAATTTTTAGTTAATCTATAAAATCTCAGAATTTGGATCTAAAGTTTACAATCTCGAAATTTGGATTTAACGTTTTAAAATCTGAGATTTTTGACCTAAAGTCGACAATCTCGGAATTGAGATTTAACGTTTTAAAATCTCAAAATTGGGTTCCAAAGTTTACAAGCTCGCAATTTTTACATTATCTTTAAAATTTCAGAATTCAGTTCTAAAGTTTAAAATCTCAGAATTTGGACCTAGAATTTACAATGTTAGTATTTTGGACCTAAAGACCACAATTTCAGAATTTTGACTTACTCTTTAAAATCCCAGAATTCAGATCTAAAGTCGACAATCTACGAATTTTGAGTTAATTTTTGAAATCTCAGAATTCGGATCTAAAATTTACAATCTCAGAATTTTGACTTAACCTTTAAAATCACAGAATTTGGTTAGAGTCTACGATCATAGAATTTGCACTTCTTTTAATCGAACCCCAGATTATTCGACAGCTAATTTCTGGTAACCTGCTGGATGTACCTTCGACACTTTGATATGGTTTGTTTCGGATGAAGCGGAGAAAGTTTTTGAGGAAGTTTTACACATGTTTTCTATTTATTAAATTTCTATTTATTTTATTTTTTATATAAATTAATTTGGAATTTATAGTTTTAAGATGTGAGCAGTTTGTGATTTTGGAATTTGGATTTAACGTTTTAAAATATGGAAATTTCGACCTAGAATCTACAATCTTAGACTTTTGGACCTATAGACCACAATTTCACAATTTTGACTTAATATTTGAAGTCTCAGAATTTAAACCTAAAATCTGCAATCTAAAAATTTTGACTTACTCTTTAAAATCCCAGAATTCGGATCAAAAGTTCACAATCTCGGAATTTACATTTAATCTTTAAAATCTCAGAATTTGGATCTAAATTTTACAATCTCGGAATTTTTATATTATCTTTAAAATTTTAGAATTCAGTTCTAAAGTTTAAAATCTCGGAATTTGGATTTAACCTTTAAAATCTCAGAATTCGTATCTAAAGTTGCCAATTTCGGAATTTGGACCTAAAGTTTATGATCTTAGAATTTTTGACCTAAAGACCACAATCTCGGAATTTTGACTTACTCTTTAAAATCTCAGAATTCAGATCTAAAGTCGACAATCTACGAATTTTGAGTTAATTTTTAAAATCTTAGAATTCGGATCTAAAATTTACAATCTCAGAATTTTGACTTAACCTTTAAAATCTCAGAATTTGGACCTAAAGACCACAATTTCAGAATTTTTAGTTACACCAATAAAATCTCAGAATTTGGACCTAAAGACCACAATTTCAGAATTTTTAGTTAGCTTTTAAAATCTCAAAATTTGAGGCTAAAAACCACAATTTCAGAATTTTTAGTTACACCATTAAAATCTCAGAATTTGGACCTAAAGACCACAACTTCAGAATTTTTAGTTACACCATTAAAATCTCAGAATTTGGACCTAAAGACCACAATTTCAGAATTTTTAGTTACACCATTAAAATCTCAGAATTTGGACCTAAAGACCACAATTTCAGAATTTTTAGTTACACCATTAAAATCTCAGAATTTGGACCTAAAGACCACAATTTCAGAATTTTTAGTTACACCATTAAAATCTCAGAATTTGGACCTAAAGACCACAATTTCAGAATTTTTAGTTACACCATTAAAATCTCAGAATTTGGACCTAAAGACCACAATTTCAGAATTTTTAGTTACACCATTAAAATCTCAGAATTTGGACCTAAAGACCACAATTTCAGAATTTTTAGTTACACCATTAAAATCTCAGAATTTGGACCTAAAGACCACAATTTCAGAATTTTTAGTTACACCATTAAAATCTCAGAATTTGGACCTAAAGACCACAATTTCAGAATTTTTAGTTACACCATTAAAATCTCAGAATTTGGACCTAAAGACCACAATTTCAGAATTTTTAGTTACACCATTAAAATCTCAGAATTTGGACCTAAACACCACAATTTCAGAATTTTTAGTTAACTTAAAATCTCAGAATTTAAAGCTAAAATCTATAATCCCAGAATTTTTAGTTAAACCATTAGAATCTCAGAATTTGGACCTAAAGACCACAATTTCAGAATTTTTAGTTAACTTTTAAAATCTCAAAATTTGAGGCTAAAATCTACAATCTCAGAATTTTTAGTTAAACCTTTAAAATCTCAGAATTTTGGATCTAAAGTTTATAATCTCGAAATTTGAATTTAACTCAAAAATCTCAGAATATAAAATCTTTAAAATCTCAGAATTCGGATCTGAAGTTTGCAATCTCAGAATTTTGATTTATCCCTTAAAAGTTGAGAAATAACAAAATAACCCTGGAAATGTAAAGTTTATTTTTCGCACAATAAACGATTTATTTAATTTTTTTTTTAAATCAAATAAAATCAAAATACCGAAAGAATTCTAAATTCAAGGTTGCAATGAGGATATCTTCTTTTTAAATTAACTAGGTATGAAAATATATCGGTAATTGACGTAAATATTGTAATTAATGTCCTCCGACACTATGGTTCCGAGGTATTACACTTTTATTTACGAGAAAAATATCGACTTTCTGATCCTGCCACTCGACAATCCCTTTTTAAATACGATACTAAAAATCATAGACATAACTCCATTACGAATATAAATTTATTTTACGTAGTCTCTCTATCAAAACCAGTATCGTGCATAAAAATTTACAAAAACAGGCAAATTTACATTATTTTATATCAAAAATTACGTAAATATTCGGTTCTCAGTTTCCTAAATATAAATTCAAAAAATTGGAACAAACTATAGGTAATCCACCGAACCATTTTGTATAAACATAATAATGTTAACATTACACGTAAAAAAAGAAAAAAATAAATAAAAATGTTAATATTAAAAAATTATTAATATAATATCAATAATAAAGTTGATTAATCGGGCAATTTAAAAAAATTTTATAATATATAAAAAT
>NIJG01002076.1:0-10478 GCA_002201625.1 Euglossa dilemma
ATACAGGGTGTTACCGGACGGGTAGTATCTTCGATTATGTGATGATCTTACGTGAAAAAACAAGTCGAAAAGTGGGAGAAATATTTTTCCGTTTACAGCTTCGTTTACGAGAAAGTTGAATTCAAAGATTGTTGCAAATCCACTTGTGTTGTGATCGATGTTGCTATTCCTTTTGTTCGGCTCATTTTTATCGTAGAATCAGTCAGATTTTAATACTTTACTATCATTTATTAGAGCGCTATTCTGAACAGAATTTATTTAATAATTGTAATACGCAGATTTATACAGGCTGAATCAAAATTAATTTCCACCGCTTGAATTATATGCTAGCATCGAATTTTGTATTCCCTATAACAATGGACATTCGGATTCACAAAAATTCGTACGAGTTTCATATTTCTAGGATGAATTTAAATAAAAAAGACACAATTGTTATTTTTTTTTTTTTTTGACGTTGCATTATAGGTCATAAATAACAGAAAACTTAAATTCAACTTTTTGTCGATATATTTGTCGTTTCGCAGATTTTCGCGATAGTACGGAAACTCGTAATTTCTTTAATTTTCTTATTACTGTTTTATTGCCGAATTAATAATATGCCGAAAAAACTATTGTTAATAGTCATTTCAACAAAATTCATCTTTGAAAACTTTCAAATTTTTCTCAAACTTTCCTTGTAAGTTTCCTACAGTATACACGCGTGTGGGATACCATTGGACACTGAGGAAACATTGATCGTGACATCACTCCACGCTCATCAGTACAATGAGTCATATGATTTGCGTATAATATTACATTTATTTTATTTTAATATATTAGCTATATTAAAAGAAATTTTTAATCAACGTAATTGTGAAACAAAGTTATAATTTGTATGTAATATTTTACGTGGGTACAATAATTTTTGAATAATCAAATATTCTTGTAATTAAAAATAGGTTAAACGTATAAGTAATATATAAGTACCTTTACAATATTTAATTTTAGTTAGGAACAAATGTGTATATAGAATAATGTGTGACGTACGCATGAATAACATTTGTTTTTTGATAATCATTCCTGGTTTCCGAATATTTTCGCCGTTTTCGTAACTCTTCGTGGTCATTTTACTTATTATTATCATTGATGTTGTTGTTGATATTTTTCGTAACTACATTTTCCAACAGTTTTGTTTAGGGCCCCATTTAAGTCACAAACATTACGATCCTTTCCTTCTAAAAGAAACGTTATTATTTATGTGTTCATCCTTGGTTGTATTTCTTCTTTCGCTATATATTTCGCGATTAACGGGTTCAATTTTTTCTTTGCCGGTACGTGCTAATAATAAACCATCACTGCTCTCACGTCGATATAATATTTGTTGTTGCGGGTTTGTATCAGCTCCATCGTCTCGGGAATGAGTTGTTAACTCGGGTGCCGTTTACTCAGATTCGAAAGATGGAGAATAATCGATATATCAAATTAAAAATTACCCAACGATGCGTGGAAAATGTCGAGGTAAAATAATTCTGCGTTTTAATTTTTATACGAATTCGTATTTAATGTCATAAAAATACGACTTTATCGACCTCCTGCAGAAAGTTATCCAATTACTATTTTTCTACAACGAAAATATCGCAAAGGATTAACCAAAGAATTAACTAGTCCATGTTCTAGTCCAAGTTGTCGTGTGATACAAGCCGCCGCGAGTCAAGAAACGCTGATTGATAATAAGGACGTAAACCAGAGCCCTCTGCTTGACTTGAAACGTTTCGATCCTAAAGACGCAATGACCTCTAGCAAATATTCAAATCGATCGTAACGCGATACAACATTAACAAATTGTTCGGCTGATTAGATCCCTTAAGGTCTAAAATATTATCAGAGGTGAATATTCGATAGGAAATATATTAAATTACGTTAAATTTTCGCAACCTGAAGTGTAACGCGTAGTAAAGTGTGCTCTCCTTTTGCTGAATGTCGAAATTAATGCTAATCAAGAAAGAAAGGATTGCAATTGTTGATAAACATACACATCGACGTTGATATTGTTTCAACGGAATTAGTCACAGGTACAATAATGTATTCTTAACATTATCTTAATATTATATATTATATATCATTATAAAATAATATAAATAGTGTATGCGATATGATGCCGTAGTTTGATGCACAGTTATCGACAGCAGCAATAATTGTTAGTTAAAATTCAATCAGATCGAAAACAGGATAATTGTTTTTCCAGAAAATGGGGGAAAGATACGACCAGAGGTAGCAAAATACATTTTTATATAAATGGTTTCAATGCATTATTGGGGATTCTTGCAGCTACAATGAATTCACACACGATAAATGCGTTCATTAATTTGACGTATGCAGAGACGATACGTAATAAAGAAGCTGTAGGAGGAAATTTAAATGACTTTTAATAAACCAGAAAAGTGAGGACGCTCTAATCCCTCGCAATGGTTACATCACCTCTACTCTCTACGCTGACAGGGAGACGAACATTGCACTGTATCTTCCAACACGTGTCACCGAATGGCACCTCACGCGTTCCAATCGCCAAATGTATGTGTATAATGTGGTAGTAACGATATATTCCGATGTACGTGATGTTTGGCGTTAAGGTATATTTTCAGTAAGATAATATGGGGAATACGTAATGAGAAGTTTGTCTACTTGATACTGCATATCAAGTTTTGTTAAACTCTAGACATTGATTCTTTAGAATGATCCACTAAAATTTAACTGATTCCGAGCAAATTTCATTGGAATTCTACTATATTAGCTGTACCATCGAATTTTGACATATTTTTCCTTTCCAGGAGAATATTATGAAAACTGAATATATGATCAGATGGTAACACTTTATGCATCAATAAATATCAAGCTTTCTCAATATTTATCACAGAAACTATAATTAGCATTATACGTATAAAGGATAGTATGCATTATCCATGAAAGATAATGTGTAATATTTGCCTATATCCTCAAGAAACGGAGAAGGGGTTGTCGAAGAGGTAATCGATGTAGGGAATTTGCAAAATGTTTTGTTCGCTACAGCTTTCCATAGGAAAAAGAAAAAAAAAGAAAAAAATACCGAAGCGTATATTGTAGCAAAAGTTATAAAAAGAAGAGGAAGATCAAATATAAAATAAAGGAGGTCTACCGTGATATCTGATTTTGTAATGTATTGTTTACAATACTTTCTTCTGTATATAGTATTTTGAATCTACTTTTTCGAGAAATTTGTGTAATATTTATGTATCTATTCAAAGCAGTACTAACGTTTTATTGAACTAAATTATTTGTTAAAATTATGGTTGGTGAAATTGTTAATGATGTTCTGTAGTATCCATGGAAACATTTCAAACGTATAAATAATTATGTAAGACCCCCTTTTTTTTTTTTTTCTTTATATCTAATATTCTTTCAAAGAATAGAAGTCGATTACAATGTAACTGTGATAATACTCTTTTGGTCGAATATTTCGAAAATCTTCGGAGATAGGACAATGTCGTGAATATAAGAATTTTCGTTTTGAATTTCGAATCTGACTATCTATACTAATTTATAAAGAATCTGATTATTTAACACTAGAACTGAATATAGTGTGTGCAACTGGTATTGATTAATATGAAATAACGAAAATAAGAGAGAGTACGTAATCGCGACTCCATTTTAATAAAATATCAATATAATAAGTTCTACCAAATACAGCTGCATATTTTCAACAGTCGCAAAAATAAAATATCTGGAACGTGTCATTATCACTGTCATCGTAGGCTCAGTGTTAAGTAGTAAATTATACGATTGATTTCAGTAGTTTATTTCTTCTGACAAACGTTTTACGTATTTATTTTATGAGCATATTATAAATATTCGTCGAATATTTTTGGCAAATTTACAGTATGCAATGTTTCGTCAGAATCAATGATTACGACTACACCTATCAAAATATTTTTGACACATCAAACTACATTTAAAAAGTTATTTTTAGATAATTTGTATTATTCTGTTACTAATTTAATATTACTATGTTATCTGCTGTATTGGTGTTTTAAATATTTATCGTGCAAAAAATATTCATTACATTGCATATTGCACATTTATCATTACAAAATCACGATCTCAATATAGTCATCTTTTCTTTTCTAGATGAAATCTATAAAAGTAACTACACGTAAAATTAATATGGATAAATTATGTTTGTCCAAGTGGATTACATTCGTAGAAAAAGATTCAAATATTATTTTTATGAGTTAAAATTTTGGGTATTAGTTCATCCCTCCAGGCGTGGATACCAATAGAAATTGTATACATTCACTGTTGTCTTCATATCGTATAACATTTGTTGTAATAGATCTAAATCTAATTTCTTCTCGTCGATGGTCGTGGTCATATTTTTTTTACATTTTCCTCTCGTGAATATATTTGTAATAAACTTCAAACATGAATATCATCATCTTCAAATTTTGCAAATTCCAATAATAGATCCTAGTTACGCTCAATTCTCTCTCGTGGCGAAATGTTGAATTCACACGTCTTTATTAAAAGTAAATTATTTAATAATTTGAAACGATTAATCATTGTCGCAGAAGTTTTAACATATACTTGACGTTACGTTAACAAAAATATATTTTGCTAATAGTCCATTTAATATGTCATTGGTAATAATAAAAAACAAATTCTACTTAATGTTATTAATATAACCAAGTACAAAGAAAGGCGTGATTGATAATCGTTTCGTCAAACGACTTGTAAATAATAAGTGTTGACTAATATATATCATAGTATGTGGTATACAAATGGGTTGTAGATTTAATGTGTCACAAAATTATAAGATATACGCAATAAAATAATTATTACAAATAATATGTCATCTAATATCAACATTGAGTGGAATCAAACAGTATAATCACTCGCTTTTGCCACCACTTTCTTAGTAATTTTCTTAGCAATTTTAGCAAAGATATTGCACAACTAATATAATTGCATATCTCATTGTTATAAGCTGTTGTAGCTGTATTTTTGTACAATATCGTCATAGCTGTCAAAATGGTCTAGATTATTGCATTCTTTGCTTTTCTTAAACTAGAATACTGATATCCTCGGAAAATATGATAGTACGTCGTAGTGTTGTGTCACATCTCCGGTGCAAATTCTTGTAATTCTCCCATATTCTTGGCAACAGCCGTTTCACGCCATTCCTAATGGAACTCATACTTAACCATGTATTTTCAAATTTCAGAATTCATTCACAGATGTTCGCCGAAGTTACTTTTTATCGTTGAACGTAACAGCAATTAAATTATCATTCCAATCATCACTGCGTCATTTTTCTACTACCATATCATCATTTTTGTTTCATGAATTTTACGTTTTTTCAATAAAATATTTATTTATTAACACTTAATTTGCAAAAGTAAGAGTTTAAAGCGCAAAAACTCTACAGAGAACAGTTATTCACTATTTTTTTCGTATTAATTTATTAGGAATCAGCTAGTGGTTGCATGTATATATCTTTCACGATCACTGTATGTCATGACGTTTTTAGTACGCGACGCACACAAAGAGACATTGTAACGCCCGCATACATCCTGTTCACCACTCCGGAAATCTTCTCGACATACTTCTCAATTTTATCAATATGCTTATTTTCGGAAAAATTATTCCTAATCGATAAGATAGTACCATAGTATATAAAGCGGCAATCGAACGAGGAAAGGCAGTCTGGACTTATTCATTTCAAAGCTAAGAACTCTAATTATATCCATAATAAAATTGTACTTGTGAAAATAACGATGCTGTTGTTGGACTACGGCTTAATTACTTGTTTCTTTCCTTCATGTATTTTCCATTCGTATTTTACATAACAACAGTGGCCGTTCGCTGTGCAAAGTGGGGAGGACGGGGAACACGAGCAAGACGCGGCAACTGAGTTCCAACTCATCCATAATAATAATATGCTCGCATTTGAATGCATCTGTCGGCGTCCACTATGCATTGCTCACTTGAGATACACTGTGAAAAGTGTAGAGCCGAAGATCACCATCAACCGTCCTTAGCCTATCCATCTTAACGCGATGTTGATCCATCTTAGAGCGATCGCACATCCCTTATTCGTATAAATTACCCCTTATATTATACCCCTATTAGTCTAATCTTGTGGCATCGTGTGACAAGGAAAACGACCGAAACATCGAGGAAATGCGAGACAGACATAAGAAATAAGTGCAAGGGCGTAGACTCATCCATAAAGCATTAACATCAGATTTAGATATTAGATATTTTATGTAGATATTTAAATTTTAGTAATTACTAATTAGCATCATAGTTAATTACATAATTAATTTAAAGTATAAAATACACCTCAAATTTTTAAACGATTTTCATAAAGAATCTTAATTATTATTACTTGTGTTCCGTTGCCTTATAAATCTTCCGACCTACTGCCAAAATAATCATGCTTTGCTAATGCAATATTACTCTCGCAAACTTGCAATATATGATTCAAGTAAAGGAATTTCATGGATATCTTATGCCTATATTAAAGTATAAAGTTAGCGAGCCTAACAGTTGTGGTTTCGGTAGTGGCGTAGTGGAGTAGGGACTGTGAGTGAGCGCTTTACACAGAGACAGTGGAGTACCCTCTTTCCGGTCGAACGAGAAAATTGACTTCAAGTGACAAAGGAATAGTATATGAATATACCATTATCTTATAATAATACTCATAGAAAGATGACAATAATCCGATCAATTGTATATTTCGATTAAATGTATAAAACTATATGTTAAATTATATTACAATTATCTCTGATCCCGCATATCTATTCACTGAATGAATTTCTATTTACATAACAAATTTTTTTATTAAAAATGATAAAAGTCACTTCATCCACGAAATCTTACATCGAGCCATCATTAATATGAGTAACTTAATTCATTTCATTAACAAAATTCTAATTACAAAATTCTGATTTTAATCTATAAATGGTAATTTAAACCTTCTATCGATCATAGCGCATATAGTATACTTAAATATTTAAAATAACCTGCTAGTTACAGATTAAAGTGATTTCATTAGATTTAGATTATGATAATTGATGATCGTATAACGTATTTTCTATTGGCGACTAACGTGAAATTATTTTATTTCTAATTTTATTATAAATACAATAATTTAACGTGTATCGGCATTATTGCCTATACGGCACCAGTAGCAATGGAGGAAGCAATGGAGGAGGCAAGAAAGGTGATGATTTTAAAATGTTGACCATTTGCCACCTTCCGCAGCCAGGGATACATCATTCATGTCCATGCGATTATCGTCGGTCCCCTAGGCGAGTGGGACCACTGGAACGAGGAAATTATCAAATTGCTGCTGGTCGCTCAGCGTTACGCCAAGCTGATGAAACGCACGATGGTTTCCGAGGTAACAGATCGTTCGAGGAACATTTGTGTGGAGCACGTAACCGGCGCTAAGCAGTACCAATCCAGCGCCAAAGCAATACCAAGCCAAGTATGGTGTGCGATGAAAGGGCTCGACTCGCGGCGACCGCGTCGTACCCCGAGCGTACGCACTGCACCGGCTTCGCAAAAAGGTGTTAAGGCTATTTTCAACTTCCACCACTGCAGGAGGAAACCCGTGTGTAGGTGTTGGACACGGGGCTCGGAAAAATACTGCCCTCCCAGTAGAGGTTCATCGGACAACGTGTGTCGGAGATTTTACGTGCCGCTCCTGCCACTAGGGCTTATCGACACTGCCCCCACGGGCGCGGGATTGGGATACGCCCAATCAACGCAGTGCGTGGCCCACCATACAACGCACCTACCAATTAGATCGCAGACTGCAAGCCCTACGCGTCAACCTTGGTTTGGCCGGGACCTTTCTAAATCCCTACTGACTCTGCTGGCCAGTGCCCGAGCTGATCTCACGGAGCTCACCCGTGGAGGGTCTCACTGTCCGAAGACGGGGCCACCTAGCCCGCGATATGGGCTTACCGCTGCCCCCTCGAGTCCAACCCAAGCAACCGGCGGGGCGACGGACCGTAGTCCGCCCACCCCAGGGCTCGAACCGGTTCCCCAGGTACCAGCGTATGTGTAGCCGTACAGGTCATACACCGCGTGCGGACACCTTACTTCCTGAACGAGGTGCTTGCTCACCTCGGCCTAGGTTCGGCCGACTCAGGCACCGTGGGCTCGTCATACCCATATTGCAATGGGACCAGAAGGCCCACCGCAGCCCCTGCGGGGAGGATCATCCGACAAGTTGGACCTACCCTTTCAGGAGGCAGCTCTCTTGGCCAAGCCTCCAGGGTGTCAAGCATTCTGGAGCCCCGTTACCAGCACGTGGAGGCGGAGCTGTCAGCTTCTCGCTCGGTCCCGGCAGGTTGGCTTCGGCCGATAAGCCTGCACCATCACGGTATGCACCGCCTGTTTTAACGGTCGCAGGTCACCTACATGCTGTATCCTTCTTGTGTTTCTTCTTCCGCTGTCCTGTTGGTTGCTTCGTCCTTCTGCTGCTGCTGGTCCTTTCACGTCCATTTGCGCTGCTTCCTCCTTCAGCAACGTTTTGCTCCTGGTCCGATGGATCCTGCTATCCGGGAACTTCGTCCTGGTCTTCTTCGTTGGCTTCCTTCTTCGTCGTTTTCGTCACCGCCTCTTCTTCCGTCACCACCGCGTGGTGTTTTCGTTCTTCTATGTCGTTCCTCTTCCTACCATTTCTTCTCCTTTGACGGGAGAACGTCATGGGCGAACCTGCGATAGTGGGGGAACACGTTCTTCGATACCAGAATGTTCGGCACTACCGGCCATCTTAATCGGTTGCCGTGGAGGCTCTCCTTGAGCGCACGGCGCTCGCGATGGTACAGGGAGCACTCCTCAATTACGTGCCTCGTTGTCTCCTCCTCGTCACATTCGCACAGTTTCTTGTCGCTGCGTCCGAAGTACTTCAGCTTACTGATGAAGTCCCTGTGACCGATCAGGAACTGCTTTACGTGATGGTCGAGGTGGATCCAGTCGCTCTTCGTTCTCTCGCCAACGTCGGTGAGGAACTTATGTGTAGTTCGCCCCTTATCGGAGGTTCGCCACCGCTCCTTCCAAGTTGCCACGGCTTCTTCCCTTAGGCGCTGCTTTTCTTCCGTTGTGTCCTCGTTTCTTCTTCATGCTTGATACAGCTTGGCACGCATATCCACTATCAGGTCGATAGGATCACTTGCGATCACTTGTAGTTACTCTGTGGATACCGCCCGGTACCCCATCTTTAAATGAAGCAAAGCCATCCTCTGCGATCTATCAAGAATTTTCTTGGTTTTCCTGTCCAACTGGTCGCTCCATCCGGCCGCCGCGTACGTGTTTATCGGGAGATGCAGCCCCTTGTACAGCGTACTGAGAGCTCCATGTCCGTGTCCCCATTTCGCTTTTGTTACCTACTCTAGGCTGTTGAACATTTTTCAGCACCTGTGCGCTGTTTCATGCACGTGCTTGCCGATCTTGACGCCTCACTCAAGATGGACTCCCAGATACTTCATCGATGGGCGCATCCTGATGCTCCGTCCGTTGATGCGCATTGTTGGTGGTCGTTCGGCGTCGAGCCTCCCTCTCACCAGCAGCACATCCATCTTCACGGCCGACAGTGTGAGCCTCTTGCAGTTGAACCGTGTCGGGACCACTGTGACCGCTTCTTGTCCCTTCAGACGCAGATCATCTATGGAGCATTCACCGACGATTATGATGACATCATCTGCGAACGATATTGCTTCGCAATTCACGGCCGCGGACTCCAGCTGCTCCAGAAAGTCAACGAAAACTAAGTTCCAGAAACTGGGACCGAGTATCGAGCCTTGCGGGCAACCTTTTAACACGGGCTTTTCGACTGTCTCGTGCTTTCCCGAGACACTACCTCTTCCGAGAAGTAGCTCTGCACTAGCCTGTAGATGTTTCTCGGACAACTCCTGCTCTTCAGTTCGTGCAACACGCTCGGCCACAACACGTTGTCGAAGGCGTCCGAAATATCGAGCGCGATCGCAAGTGCGTATTTCCACTCCCTCATCCCGTCGACCTTCTGTACTTGACCGGGCCGAAACCCGAACTGCCGGTCAGAGGACAGGTCGTGGCTGACGAGGAGTGGGGCCATCCTCTTCGCCATCAGTGGCTCCAACAGCTTACCTATCATGGATAGCAAACACAATGGCCTGTCCGATTTCGGGCTACTGCTAACTCGGTCCGGTCCTTTCGGGATGGTGACAACGTTGGCAACTTTCCATCTCTTCGGGAATACTCCCCATTCCAAACACGCGTTGATGATCCTGAGGAGCTCGTTGTTAAGGCATCCCCAGGCTCGCTGGATTACCTCGGCCTGGATTCGCTCGGGACCGGGGCACTTTCCCTTTCTTAGTAGCGCGATTGCGCGTGCCTACCGCGCACGTGGCCTCTTCACTCTTCAGCTTCCCGAGGGTGGTTCTGTAGACGATCCCCCAGGGCTCCCTGTTTCC
>NIJG01002076.1:15175-25670 GCA_002201625.1 Euglossa dilemma
CTCCAGCTTTCCGGAGAGGAATCTGTTCTGGAGCCAGAGTTGCTCTACTTGTTTCCGCATGTCGATGAATTTCTCCATGACAGCGGATGCCTGTTCCTTTTCATTGCTGGGTCCAGGCCAGCATTTTCTTCTCGATTTCGGTAGTCCACTTCACAATTTTCGGGACAGTAGTGGTAATGGCTGTCTTATTTCACTTGATCTTCCCTTCGGGTCCGGGCATCGTCGGGGTAGCGCTGAGACTCCCATCTTTCTCCTCGGCACTTGTCTTCTTCTCTACCTTTTGGATTCCGTTCGGAACTTTTACCCTCTGCAGCGTTACGCTGACTTTACTGGTAGTGCCTGCCCTCAGGCTCGGCATTGGTCCTATCGGTTGTTTTCCTTATTCACGTTGTTCTCGTGTTCCTGCGCAATCCGACGCCTTTCTGGCGACTTCCCGCGCTTTTCGGCGCCTTCCAGCGCTTTTCGGCACCTTCCCGCGCATTCCGGCGAGCAATACCAAACCAGCCAGCCCTCCCCCCTTCGAGATCAATCCCATGGTAGTTTACTGCTACCACATAACTCCAGCAGGTTCATCCCGCCGGAGCTTACGCCGATTCTATGGCGAGTACAACGGCAACACCACATATGGCAAGTCCCGCTTCCGCCCACTCATCGACACCAGGCGACTTCACCACGGAGGACGAATTTTCCCGCCCCTGCAGTCCCGTCACCGACAGTGTCCTGAGCCGTGATCGCATCGCATGTGGTCTGGTCTGGCCTGGGTATAGGACACGTCACGCGTGCAGCCCCTGGGTTCCGATTTCACTCTCTGCTAGTCTTCGGCCTGCCTAACACCCTTCCTTCTCACCATATTCATTAATATTAGGTTATGAAATGATATTAATCATTTATACGTTTTATATTACCGTTTATTGTTTATTTCTCTTTCTCTTTCTCTATTTTATTATAATTTGAATTACATTTTTTTATTGTATAGCATGCGCGATGGGGCGATAGGGGGGACTGTAAGGAGCGCCCCTGTCCTGTAGATGTAGATCCAGGGTTCGATCCGCCCAATGGGAAACTTCGGGCTTCTCCCGTGCTTCCGGGACTTCGCTGGTTGATTCGCCTCCATGGGGTCTGTAATTAAATATATAAATTTTTCATTGTTAAAAATCTAGACATATGGGTGATTTGTATTTTTGAGGTGCTCAGCCCCCGGGACATGTTCTTTGGGGGGCATGTACGAATAATCCGTGACGACAAAAAGATAATAACTTTATCTGCATAAATACAATAATATAATGAGTACAAGTTTTAATCCATGAAATACCGTTTCGGAAATATAATTACACCTTGGAAAATACCATATTGCCGACCCCGCGACTCGTGAGTGTAAGACATTCGATACTCCTATGGTGCCGCCATTCGTAATCCCTCACAATTTCCAAATACGCCCATGTCTTATTTACTTGAGGCGCCGAAAGGTAGAAACGCAGAAAGATAAAAACGATGACAGCCGAAACGTCGAAGGATCAAAACGCTGAGACGCCAAAATGCCGAAGCATAAAGAGGTCTAAACGCCAAGCCGCCGACACAGATATAATTCATATTTATCAACTGGATTAATATTATAAAAAGGACAGATGGTGTTCATAATTTATCATACACTTAAATTAGAACTTATTATTTATGGACAAACGAAGATTCACTCATTTATATCGTTTAATGTAACTAAAATAACTTAAGCAATATTTACAAAAAGCGCATAATTTTTATTTTTTTCGATAGAAAAAGGTGTTTGTATAATATTTACTGAGTATCATTTCATATGATATGAAGATCTTGACTCTTGTTTTATTTCGAAGGAAGTGTATTGTAAGAACTTTATGCATATTTTAAATTTAAAGTAAAAAAGAAGTCTTGTATCGCTTTGATAATACCATACTCAACTGTTTAGGCTCAAAAATTTCTTTGTTTCTTTCTTATAAATATGTTTTATGAAAAGGATGTATGTTTGTATATTTCTTGTACGTTACGTATATTGATATTTATCTATGTTTGTCGACGTGAACTCCAATTCATCTACGTTCCATATCACAATATATCATGTTCACTATCACGATTTAATTACCTCCGTGTCTGGCGTCGTATGAATCCGCTAATCACCCCACAGTCCATAATCACATAACCCAGTCGTTTCATTCTTATTAATCATCGTATAAAACTACCTCTTTAGCTCGTCGCCATTCGTCGTTCGACCGATTCCGTTTCTTCTCCATCATCGCTCCTCCCGCATTGGCCCCTTTTCTCCTCTCTCATCATCGATACGTCATATCTTCGTGTACCAAACGTCACCGTTCACTCTCTGGCTCCCTTTGATCCTCGCTCATCCACCTCTCTCACCCGTGGTCTCATCCTTTGCTAACGATTCCCGACTTGCTAGCGCCTCTACAACCTGTTCCTGCTGAAACTAAAATTAGCATGAATTCGCTTTTTGCCAAGGTCGCTGCCGAATTTCGAGCTCGTGGTCCACATCTTCGAGAGGTTCGCGCAGATTCGTACACGTCGATGCGTCTTCTATCCGCTCGTCTTCCTAAAACCCCCGATCCATCACCGAATCGGCGACAGCGAGATCCATCGAGCCACGAGGGCTTCCGTTCGAGGCGAACTCGAAGCTCGTCAGCGAGTCGCACCCTCGCACGTCGTTCTTTATAGTTTTCGATTTCGTTGCTAATCATGATAAATCTTGCAATGAAATTTAATCAGGATAGTTAAATCACAGACCAGAAGCTTTACATAACTACTTTTGATACCATTACAGAAATATTCTTAAGAATATATTTAGACGATCCTGGGAGAAACAGTTTTGTGTTAAATTTCTCGATTCAAAATTTTCATGCAAACCCATTTCTTGATTTATTTTTATTATTGGACGTAAAACCTTACACACGACCGGCATTCATGGTGGACACTATACAGTGTCAAAAAGATGAACTGGTATCAGGAAAACTTTGACGCACTGAATGGTTGTTTACTTTACAGTTAGCTTTACTTGTAAGGAGAGCATTTTTTTTTATTACAATATTACTAAATGTTCACAATTTATTTAAAAAAATGAAAAATTAATAAATTTAGCCACATCGGCACTGCCTGTTGACGCTTAGCTGTCCGTGTTCATCTCTTCCGCCCGTCGACTATTGTCTACGCTCGTACCGAAGTGGTTAAATATTATGTTGTACTACACACCATATTATTAAAAGATTTCATGGTAATATATCGCTAAAAGCAACCCAGAAAGTTAGAAACATAACTCTTAAATAAGGATTTTATCAGATTTATATTCCTTGAAGAACTTAAAAAAGCATATTTTGGATTTAAAAAAGGATTTGATATGAGAGTATGGAAAGGCTTTCGGTGTTATTAGGTTTTGAATGTACGAAGAGTTAATGTAAGATCGAATGAAAACTTACAACTACATGTTAAGTTAACGATAACAACATTTTTTAACCAAAAAAATAATTTTTAGATTTGTTTATCTTTTCTAATAATAAAAATAGTATATACTATTAATTATTAAATTATTATAATATTTATAATAATATATATATATAGCTAGACAAATAACGGAGAACGTTCCTGATTGGCCTTTTAGGACCAAGGGCCAAAACCCTTGGCCCTAGTATGGGTCGTATGGAAAAGTCCTCCTACACGAAGAGAGCGGTAGAGACAGCCCACTCCTTCTTGGTAAGGGATACTAACAAATCACAAGAGGTCACATGAGCGCGGTGATCGTAGAGATTGCCGTTTCTGGCTACTCGATATTTATGGCTCCGCACCTAGGACCTGGGAACGTCCACAAGTGTAGAGCACGTGGAACCATTATCAGCCAAGACGCCAGTGACAGAGCCTAATTTCCGTAAATTAGGGTTTAAGCTTCCCGTGTTTCGGACCACGAGAAGTTTTATTATATGAGTAACAGAAAACTTTTCTAACGAATCAATTCACTGAAAATACCGAGACCGATTCTGAAGTTGCACGAAGTGCTCGGCTGGTGGAAGACAGCATCATTATCTTCAAGCTCACTTAGTTCCTTGACGGAACACTACCCTTAATTGTATCTTGATACTATGCTCTATGTGTCTGTATTTAATTCGTATATGTATATTCCTTGTCTGTTATTTTCTTCATTTTCCATTTGAGGGTACGAGTCACTTATTAAAGAAATATAGGTAAAGATATACAAAGAATAAAAACTATTTTTAAAGATATATGTAACTGTAAATGTCTATATTTATCAAAATCAACTGAAAAAAATTTCCTGCAAATTTCTTATTTTAAGATATTTCGTATACGCAAAAAAATTTTCTCAATTCAAATTATTAAATTTTTAAACAAAATATTGAAACATAACTATTACCATTGTTTTTTTATCAAAATTTTATTATAAATTACATTTTTCAATATACTGTGCTAATTTCTGAATATGAGTAAAAAATTAAAAAATTAAAATTTTAGTATCTACTAGTAATAAAATTAAATGTAAAACGCAAAAATGTTCTTATTAATTATTCTATTATTATTAAGTGCAGTTTGTTATTTTTAACAAATATTTTGTTTAAATTGATTTATTATTGTGAATGTAATTGAAATAAATTTCGTTAAACATAAAATTTGTATATCCGTTTTAGTTTATAAAAAAGAAGATGTAATTTTTTGAATAATACGAAAACATGAACATTACATCATGAATATTGAACACGTGCCATTAATATTGAATTTAAAATATTGAACCAGTGTCTGAAAAATGGTTTTAAAATCTTGCAAGTACCATTGTAATATAGGAATAAAACAATTGATTTATTTTAAGATATGAAGAACAAAGATAATATTCTGCTTGGGCCAAGAAGATAAACATCTTGGTGCTAATTGAATTATATGTTTTGCAGGTTCCCTTCTGTAACTGTTCAAAAATTGTTTAGTAATGTTTGATACACAGTGTATAGTTGATCTTAATAGAGATTCTACTAATGTGGATTTCAATTTTCACATATTGCCGATTTTTTAATAGGTTTTTAAAATTTTCTAATTTTTTATTCTAGTCTCATTTAATTTCTGAAAAATAAATGCTAATCTTATTATCGTACATGAGGTATATCAATCCAAAATTGAAATAAAATATAAATTTATATCGCGTAATTGTAGAATGGATAAAATAATTTGATTTTTTCCCTGTAATAAAAATTATACACAATTTATTATAAAGTGTAAGAAATTCAACTATTCCGACTTCATTTTGATAATTTTCATAAAATAATAATAATAATTTTCATAATAAATTGCACAGAAGCTATTATATTTTAATAAAAAATTTAACATTTATTGCAGACATATTATGTTAACCATTAGTATGAACATTGTCATATATAAAAATGAATATTTTTCTATAGTTATAATAAAGGAGGAAACGGAAGTTCTTATTTATAATTTGATTTCACAGTGTATGTAGCTATAACATAGGATGAAGCATAATTATAACATTGCATTTCAACCATACTTAAAATTTTTTTTTATACTTGGCTTTCATTATAATTTACCAATTTTAAAAGGAAAATTTTAAATAAAAATAACAAATTCGGTAATATATAACATACTGGTATTGCCATGTAATATAACTCCGTGGTCCCTTATAACTCATGATTATGTGAGTGAAAAAGCAATTAGGGTGGTACAAACTTTAAATTGAGATGATTATGCAAGATAAACTTAATTTGTTGATGAAACAAGAAAAATAGAGTACTACATAAAAATTCCCATACCAGGTACGACAAGATTGCACTTTCATAGTTGCAAATTTTAATCATTAAAGTCTAATAAAAAAATCTTCTACATAAACTCAAGGATGAATATTATTCAGAAAGTAATTTCCTACAATTATAACATTACACATGCTATCTATTCTAATGAGGTCTTATTAAAACACTTTATGCTGTCGAAAATAATAATAAAGATTTGCAAATGAAGTAATTCGTCGAAGTAATTATTATGTCATTGGAAACAAGAATTCTTTTTCGGCACCAAATACAAAAAATGCTTTCTATGAGAAGAAAAACTTGCTTCGAAGAAATTTAAACTATATTATATAATATTGTGTAACCCTCATTTAAAAATTTTGAAAGCATCATAGAGTAATGTACTACATGAACAGATTCTTTAAAATGCTTTATTTCTATAAGTAAAAATGGTTAATTTAAAAATAGACGTGCTAAATGCTCTATTTTCCATACAGAGAATTATGTTTGTAAATAAATTTATAGGATTTCTGTTGTAAGCCGGCCATAGGTCGTGCAACGAAGGCATAAGGGCTGACAGAGACCGTAGGTTAACAGGCTACCCTTTTATGACCCAAGGGACTCTAGTTTAAAGGAACCTTCTATTTGGGCGGTCCAGGCAGTCGTTACCTAGCAATAAGGGACTACCGTTTTAAACACCGTAACTCCGGTCTTCGTATTAATAAATTATTTCACCTTGAATACAGTTTATATACTACATTACAATATCACTGAATGCAGTTACTTCCCTTTACAACTATTAATATTCTCCTTGAATAATTACATTTTGCTTCATGTAAATGTCTATTATTTGGCTTTTAGTGTAAGGTCACTGGTATTGTAGCTGCCTGTTTGTGTATGTTAACCATTAAAATATAAAACTGAATAGTAAATTGGAATACGAAGTGAAACATCTTTAATGATATTTCTGAGTGAGAATAATATGTGATATAAGATTAAAGATTGACTGAGACACTTGATATTGAACAAAGCAAACCTTAATATTTTATTTTTAACACTTCGTGGACGGTAAGTGAAGAAAAAAAGCAACACTTCCCTTATGTTGCTTTGAATTTCTTTTGATAAACGGGAAATCGTCCAGATGGCTAGTAAAATGAAGCACGAATCAAGCAATAAAAGTTCCAGGCTATGTTGTGTCCACTACATATTTTTCCACTATGAAATCAAAAGATTGTTCTTCAATTTTTTAAAATATCCTAAGCTCTTCATTCTTCTTCACGAAACTTTTTCCTGTCCCTATGTACCTAATTTATTCTCTCGCCCTCTCCCTCTTTCTCTCTTATCTCAAAGTCGTATTTGATACGTATAGCGATTGTATAGGTGTTGAGCAGGTTCTTTCCGTAAAAATGGGATTAACTGCGATTTTTACCTGTTGAAAATCAGAAATATTCGACAACGGTGATCTATGTATTGGGTCTTGATTTCAATGTACCTCATATATAACTACTAGAGGAAAGATTGGTAAAGATGAAAGGAAACAATTAATGAATAGAATTGAAAAATATGGACAGATATCTTCTATAAAGTACAATATACCATCTGCTAAGTGTGTTGAATACAATTCATACCAAGAAATGTGCTCCCAAGAGTATAACTGATGTCAACCTGGCTGTAGCAACACTATGTTCCAGATTGGTGTGAGACCTTTCACCTACTAACAGAACCTATGGTATAAATGAGACTAATAGGATTTTTATCAAGTATTGATAAAAATAGTTAACACGAGGATGTATGGAACTGTGATAGAAATACTAAAAAAATTAAAAACAGTGTGAATATCCTCTTTCGATGGTACTTCATTGCACAGTAGTATAGAGTCAGATTCATTCTCTGTACAGGAGAGAACAGGGCGCAGAAGAAACTTATTTGTGATAACTGTAAATGATATGCAGATTCTTCAAGTAATGATTTTCTTTGATACCTTCAATAATGCCACCACGATTTTATATTTGGCAAGATTAACGGTAAAGGGGTCATTTGACTCCCTTGGGTGCGTTTAATATTAAATATATGGTTTAGTAAAATTAAAACATTTTTTATACATTAAGAAAATGTTTTTTTCCAGTTAAATAAACATTTACTAATTTATAGGAAAATATCAAATTTTATAAATTTAATGTTTCATGGAAGCAATGGAAGCTCTCTTTTTATATTATTTTGTAATATTACAAAGATACACAATGTTTCTTCTTTAAATGTTAGTATTAAAAATAGCACGTATATTTGTATAGACTTTTATATAATGATTTTAACATTTATTGCCATCCACAAATCAAAATATTTCGTTAACTTTCCATAATTGCAAAACTGATGTGAAATTTTCTTTACAAAATAGTATTTTCTCAACCAAAAAATAAAGGGATAGGGCATGTGGGAAAGATAATGCTATTTATTTAAACAGTAAGTTCAGAATGCAAATTTTTTACTATTATTGAAATTATTTCATATTCTTAAGATAAATTTATTAAACAGTAATAAAACTTACTTCTAAACGATGAAAATCTTACAAATTACATTGCTCTATATTTGTATAACCATATGTAAAATTATCATATATATATATATATATATATTATACACTATTTTAAGTGAAACTTCTTACAACGCATACAGGATATTAAATTCGAAAATAAGAAAATATTAGATTTTGAAGCACCAGAAGGTTTTATTCACAATAAAAGGACGGTTTATTAGTGTATAAAAATCGAACGTTAGATGAATATGTTATTTGCTTAAATATTTAATTGATGAATACATAGGGAAGAAAATATAACACATTGGTCTTTACAGTTACCACTGTTAAATAAAATTAAACGTGAATAGGTTTTTTTTAAAGCCAATTACAATTTTAAGGTCGATGCTAATAATAAACATACGTTAGCATCTTAAGCTAAAGCATAAATTTTTTATTTTACGAATCATCTGAGGATGATGATATGTTCATTTATTGGAACATGTAAATATACAAATTAATAGTTATATTTCATACTAATTATTTATACACGCAAAGTTCTTACCTTTGTCTTCGTTTCAAAAAAGGATTATCGCTCATTCTCCACAAATACAACATGATATAATTCTAGTTTAAGTTTATTCTAGATTCGCATGGAAAAAGAATTTGAAGTACACATCAAGATATTTATATATCCTTCATTTATGTACATAATCTTGTTGCCGGCTCATATGTATATACAGGAATTTTTCATTGTTGTGGGGTTGTAAATGATTCCAGTTTTCATTACACAGTTTTCTTCAGGTTTTAAGAATACTATTTTTTGAACCTGCAGGGCCGAATTTCATATATCACGTTACGGCCAGGGCAAAGACAAATAAACCCATTGCACTCGAGAGGTAACTTTAAGACACCGTTTATTTTTGCAACGTGCATTTAATTTTCTCATAACCGCAAGATAAACTATTATTTATTTTACTTTGGTTCATGCAAGGCTGTATTGGTTTCGTGTGCGTACTTTTATCAAAAAAATACAGTTTTGTATTATTAAATTTATTAATATAATAAATTATAATATGCTCATAAGAATAATATGTAAATTTATTCTAAGAAATATTACACTATTTTGTTTTATAAAGTGGTAAAATAGCACTTGGTTGCTTAATTTTACCGATGCATATAGATATATACATCAAAATATTACAAAAAATCATAAACTTCACATGAAACTATTGAGATGTAGATCTATAACTTATATAATTATGATATAACATATTCATTCACGAATATCGACTTTTTTGCTTCAGATCATTCACAGGATGTTACCTAAAACACGTCGTATCCTGAAAAAAATCTATCGCGTGCAAAGTGATAAAAAGGTTGACAAAGAATTGATACATTGTAAAAAATTTCTCTTTTCATGTAAGGTAGTTTGTTCATCAGTGGATGTTTTTAGCAATCGAATTTTAATAGTTCGAAAGAAATAATTACAAAATTTGCAATGCATTTTAATAAATTATCTGGTGAGAAAATAAATTATCCAAACCATGTTTTTTATTGGGAAAAGTAATTTGGAAATCTCTTACTATAAAATAAACAATCTTTGAACATTTTTGTTCGAAAATAGTATACAATGTAAACTAATTTTATGTGCAAAATACACATATCTTTTGTAAAGGTTTTTTTATGCTGAAAAGAGCCTTCAATGTGTTTTGCTGTTTATTAAAATCACTCTCAATTTTTTCATTTCACCTTTCATTTGCATCGATGAAAATAAATTATATGTTCAGAAATGGTATTCTTGAAATCTTTGTCTAAATTAACACGTTAAGCTGGCGCCGGTAATTGTACCTTTTGTCATAGGCGGTTATCATATTCAGAATCTCAAAGATGTCATTCTAAAACACTGAATCATTATTTTATGATGTTACCCATAAGAGAATCATGTGTGAGCCACCGATGGTACACGGCGCCGCGAATGAATGTTTTAGCAACATTTGAAATTTGAAAGTGTTTAACGGGCCGGATTGAAAAGCATCGCGCGGGCGGCCTGTCGCCTAATTTTGGTATAAATTTAAAAAGATTCTAATAAATAAAAAAAAAAAAAAAAAAAAAAAAAAAATAGGAAGCATACTAAAGTCTCCTTTTAACATAATACATTTTCCAAGGCTTTATTTTTGCTTTGATGACTATCAAATATTTTCCTCCTGTA
>NIJG01002076.1:30299-46285 GCA_002201625.1 Euglossa dilemma
AACTACGTATTTTCTTAAAAAATAAGATCATGAGTTTAATTTAAAAACAATTACGATATTAACAAACTTGATATAAGTTGATTAAATCTATTAATATTGTAGAATTGGAGAAACTCACCCGTCAAATTGACGGGTCCCGTAAATCTAGTGTTAAATACTCACATCAAGACACTCTAAAAGAAATAGAGACAAATTACTTTCAAAATTCAGATTACCAATATTATCCATACTATTAAACACCTTGTTTACATCACTGCCGTTATTAAAAATATTCATACAATTGTTATTGTTATAATTAAAGTAACTTTTTAGAATTATAAATATAATTTGTTAAATAAAAATAGTTAATTATTTAAAAAGTTCAAAACAAAGATATTTATTATATTAAATTATTATATTATATTATATTGTATTTATTATACTATATCAAAGAAATTTATATAAATTTTTAAAAGTTGGATAATTATATTTTTATTAAATCTAAGGAATGAAAATCTAAAGATAATTCCTTTTATATTCAAATATAAACAAAAATTTCAATATAAAAATATAATTTTTTTCACTTGTCTATCTCAATTTTATTATTTTACTGGCATAGCTGTCCCGTTTTAGAAACGGGAGTGGGCAGTTTAATTGTCATTTTATAATTATTACGTTTGTAAAATATCGTAATATATGTCGTGTCTTTCAGAAATCGGAGGGCAGAAAATAAAAAAGCACCACGAATAAAGAAAATTTAAAAAACTGAAAATTCAATAGGTCACCAATCATGTATGAACTATTGACTATATGGTCCTTTAATGAATCTATTGAAACCAAACAGTCGCGATTATCGCTTTATTAGAGCATTTTAAAACCATTATCGATACCCTTTACTGTGAAATTTTATAAAAAAGAGGGGTAAAAAAAAAAAAAAAAAACAGCCATCTTTTAGCTTTTCATACGTTAGGTACATTCTTATACATACATCATAAAAATTTAATTTTTAGAAGAAGAAAGCACAGTATCTTTTCTAGAATTAAAAAATATGTATGATAAAATTGAATTTAATATTCAATAACAAAGTTTCGACTTTACTTTATTATACCTAAGAAAAAAAAAACAAAAAAATGTCGTTAAATAAAAATTTAAAAATTGTTTTCACGAAATGAATGATATGTGAAGTTTTGTTGAAAATGTGGGACTTTATGCAGCCGAAAGGCTGTAAAGAATCATATCCATTCCAATTTAGCATATACACATTGAACTATTCATCAAGACAATAAAGCCAGTTCTACAAAAATCTGTCTTTATTTCATTATAACATACTGCTTATCTTAGTAGAAAACAGTTTGGATAGATAAATGAATATATATACCAGAAAAACTTTTGAAATCGTAAAGGTGTTATTAAATTTAAAACGCTAAGCACAGATTTGTGACACAACGTAAGAATATTTAATTACTAACTCAACTTTCATAGAAAAATAAGAGGATTTACATTTCCACCGTAGTTAAATCAAGCACTAAACTTGTTGAAACTAAATCAGTCAATTTTTTCAGATTTTTTATAAAATGGGCAGATCATTGTAGTTTAGAGACAATCATATTATTCCTTCAAAAAGTTGTTAAGATCGGCGATGCAAAAAATATTATAATATTAGAACTATCGAAAAATTTTGATATCGATAAAGGTAACCGCAAATCTGTCAAAATGACGACTCTCGGTAGCTCTAGTGTTGATCATCGTAGTTCATCCAAAGTGCACCAAAAACTGTGCTCCTTTCTCGTGTTTGGTGCTTTTAAATTTTCAGATACCTGCAACTTATAAGGTAAAAAAAAATATTTACATATTTTAATAACTGGTAACCCTCCTATAACACGGTAGATAGGTTCCCACAAAGATCCGTGTTAAACGAAACCGAATTGTGGGAGACTTATAATCAGCGCAGATAGCGGGGTTACGTTCTAAAAAGATCTTCAAAAGCAATTATTTTCACATAGTCTTACCTAAACAACACCATTCTTATTCAAAATACTCATGTATGTTTAACACGAAATAAATTAACTAAACGTAACTTAACCATAGTTTACCACAGTATACCCAACAGTATATTTTTAGACAGCAGAATACATGATACTGGTAAATTACTGTCAAATACAAAGGTTTTTGTCTTATAATCGTGCTGTACCAAGCCCGTGTAATATAACAGGCCTGTCGTAGGCTTGATTTATAATTTTTAATAAAACATTGGGAATGTAGAGATATTTATCTATTTATTCTGGTATATAAATTTATGCTAAACAGATTTTGTTATAATAAAAAATCTATCAATTTAAGAAAAACTGTAATTTCAAACTTATACTTGCTATTGTCGAATTTAAAGATTAAACAAAACGTTTAGAGTAAGCTTTTATTCTGAAATACAAAAGGTTTAAAACGTGCTAAATAAACTTATAAGACCAATATTCTCTTTGTAAAAATATTTTTTGTGTTACATACTAAAATTCCAATAATAATTTGAAAAATTTGAATATAGAGCCTTAACACATTAAATGCCACGCTTCAATTTAAATCGTATTATTACGTTTATTCCAGTTCCAATGATTGACATGGCATTTAATCTATTACTGCTGACTTTGTAATCAAAATCAATTTGAAATAATGCGAAAGAAAAGAATATTTGTAATTAGATTGAATTTTATTACATTTGCATAAAATTTTGTGCAGAGTAAGATAACAAACTAGCTATATCACCAAATGTTGTATACCTATAAATGTAATTCAGCTACTTCGTGCAATTAGTCAGCAGTGTGACCACTGAAGGGCAATAAATGATAAAAGGCAGAAGAAATACTCGACTTTCTAGAAGCCAGAAACATGTTTCTAGGCGAACCATGTCAAGTATCGCAATGTAGGGGCCATAAGAACTCTGTCTAAAACACCTGACTACAAGTTGCAACAGAGTGGCCAATTTTTATTTTCTATAGGAAATAATAAAATCGCCGAATGCAGCTACAGTTATTTCTGACATACAATCTCTAATCATCGAAAGTATACACAGAGTCACTCTGTTCAGGGAACGAAAAATTATATACATGTACATACAAGTGTCAATACAGGGTTAGGATGCAGTGTAATAAATATGTATATTTATTTTCGAAAAGACGAAAATTAAATAACATGAATAGAATGCTGAATAACTAGCTAGGATAATTTACAAAAGATCGACACCGAAGATCTGAGAAACTACGTCATTCTTGCGTATAAATTAGGGCTGATATATAAAGCGAAATCTGGCATTCAATTGGGTAGAGTAATGATGTGAGTACATCCAATTATGAGTTCTTATGGAGACCCTCGAAAGCATCTTCTAAAACTTTAAAACGGGGTTTTGTGATCGAGGTGTTATGTTCTAGAGGCATTAGAATTGGGAATATGGGTAGATGTAAGCGTTTACGTCAGAATTGGTAAACCGGTATAAACACACAAGTAAAAAAATATATAAATTACCATATATTCTATTCAATACTTTCTCTTGTAATCTAATTTGATTACAGCGAACTATAACAACAATAATGTTTTATTAAAGAATTACCATCATTTTTAATATCATAATTTTACACATAATATTTCTTATGTCTCGCATGCTTTAACGTTTGCGTATTTGATTAAATATTGCAATTGAAAACTAAAAACTATACATCAAATATTTATTAACCTCGAAGACATGGGTCCTTCCAACGATTATAAGCGGGTTACTAGATATAGAAAATGGAGACTCTTCTATTATATTAATATGATTAGATATAACCACCATTTCTTGTATACCATTCTCTGTCCATTATATTGTATCTCATTAGTAGATCCTGGATCCCGTATAGTATATAAAGTCTGAATGATTACTAATGACACGATATTCGGAACGGTTTTCATCTATACTTTTGTCACGGAGAAATACGTGGCAAGTATTGAAGTAAAATATAAACTAATTTTGTCACGGGGAATACGTGGTAAGTATTAAAATAAAATATAAACGGGCGGGTCTTCAACCTTGGTGGAAGAGCCCCCTTTCTAAACGAAACTATGTTCCTTATATTAATACTTATTTTGGTAAAGTAAGTGTAATACAGATGTTGAACAGTTTTAAATATTTAACGTAGGTTTTCAGGATAGGCATACGAATGCAGAAATGTTCCGTTTGAGGTATAATATAGAACTGCTTTATTCGTTTGTGCTCGGTTTTTATACTATAATTTTCTGGATGAGAAGGCGGCTTCTAGCCACGTGTTGTCTGGTTTTGGCTGATTTTGCTACGGTTGCTGTCTGGGCGATGCGTCTGGTGATGCGTTGGCTGGAATTTGGCTGGCGTCACACTTTTAAGTTTTGACAACAATGAGCCAAAATTTAACATTCTTTCCCCTATTTTTTCAGACCTTCCTCCATTGAATGGGATTTCATATTCTTCGAATGAATTACTTGAATTTGGTTCTATATTATGAGAATTTTCAACCAAGTTCGAGATTACTCTTATTTCTACCTGTGTCTCTATTTTTTATATATCATCGTGAATTACGACATTTTCAGCCTTGCCCACAGTTTGTTTGTTGCTATTTATACCCACATTGAAATCACCGGAAACGATGATTTTGTCTCCCTCTTCGATATACTTTTTTCTGCGTCACCTGATTTCAAAGTTGTTTCCTCTGCTTTCAATTCTTCCTTAGTTATATTATTCAGTGAATAATTTCTTGTATTAGCAGAAACTATTCGCCATATCAAATGAAACATTCTGTATGAAATTAATACTGTGAGTCTTTAAAATTTGGAAAAGAATATCTAACGTTATTATGTCTCTGTTTTTATTTCCAATTTGTGTATTACCATCGACTACTTTCTCAAGATCATTAGATGTTAAAAGCAGTTCACCATTGTTTTTAACTTCTAATCGTAAAATTACTTCTTCTTACTTTGAAAATACGTTCAAAATTTACAAGTTACGGTTCAAAAGACTGTTAATAAAAACATGAAAAACCTCATCCATTAATGGAAAAATTTCGACAAGTCTTTTATTTCTGTGTCTCACATTGTAGAAACCAGAGAGTTTAGATGCTACTTTTTGTTTAAATATGTTTAAGCCTAATTGTTCCAAAAGTATGTGCTAAAATATTTGTTGGCAATTTGTATGTTGGCTTTCCTGGATTCAAAAATATTGAACATAGCTTATCCTCAAGGTCAAAGATACTTCTCCTATTTTCTACTTCAGAATCAGTGGGATATAGAATTTATAAATAATATTTAAATGGTTTAACAAAACTAAGGATTTCGTAATTATACTAGCATCGTTGCATTTAAGTGCGAAAAAGACGCGATAATGTGAGGAATGTAGAACAACCAAGACAATCAATAGAAGTGTCTACATGTTGTGACGTGTAATTGTCATTCTTATCGATCTGATTTTCTTTTTTATTTACTTTTTATATAAGAATATACTATTTTCTTTATTTCCGAAATTTACTATAGTCCGGCTTTCTATTTTATTTTCAGACCAGTTGAGCAATTTTGATGATCCCAAGCTACTAGTCCTGTAAAATCAATTATATCGAATTCTTTTGCCATATAAATTTCCCATCGTTCGAAAATAAAGTCGCTAATGCGAAACACTTTCTAAATATGCGGATCTTCTCGTGTTAGAAAAATGGGTATATGTCTCTTCAATTCATCTTTTAATACTGGAGTCATTTCAGAATGTTGAAATATATGGAAGAAATATCGAAATTGTATACTAATATTCTTATCAAAGAATATTCTGGGAAAAAAGGGATTACATTTTATTGAGGAAATGTTTTCAATTCTTTGTTCATGTTATTCATGGAAACGTTTTGGAATTAAAACCATATTATTTGGACCTTCAAAATATATTTCAATTGGGAAATTGTTTGCTATTTTTATTATTCTAGGATTTTTATTATTTCCGTATACTTGAAAACTGTAAATTTTAATAGTGTCTCTAAATCCATAATATTCACAGTTCTTTATTGAAATCAATAAGATCTGTTGCAACTCCATTCTCTCTTGAAAGTTTAGCACCGTAGTTATCATTTAGAGGTACCCTAATGATGTTAATAGTCAACACATATGATATATAAAAAATTTTTTCCCAAAATATGGATCTAAATCTGATATTTCTTTTATATATGAAAAAATATTATATTTTTTTATATGCTGTTATATTTATAAAAAATTAAAAAATATCTGCACTTTGGAATTTTTATAGCTAGAAGATTAACAGAAGTGAAACGAAGAAACACTTTATATTATACGAAAGACAAACATATACAGAAAACGCGAGTAATTATATATAAACGTTTCAAAGTTTAAATATTACAATGCTTTATTTTTATAATTGAATATTTATATTCTTTGGTTAACAAAAATTTTTTCATTTTTTAATTTGCGTCATTAAATTTATTTAAATTTCAGAAACTAAATGAAACATTCAAATTATTCTTCAGGAACAACTTGTATATTCTTCGGATATATTATGCTCAGATATGATGGAATCTGAATGGATGATGGAAATATAAATATTTCCAAAGAATATACCCCATGATTAGAATGAGCAATCCCGACATATACAAAGTTAAAAATTAATTCTTTAACTAAATGTTTGCTGTTTGCTTTCTTTACTTTAAAACATATTATTTAAAATTTTATTTAATGTCGGAAGGAAGGCTAACAAATGAAGCTTTATTGAGTAATTGCTTAAATCGTGAAGGTTTTGTGAAAGTTAACATTTTATATATTATATTAAATCATTTTTTATTTACATTTTGCCGTTTGACTGAAAATAATATCTATTTTTAAAAAATAGCGTTTCTACTTATAGACTCATTCTTACCTTCAAATTATTGAACTAAAAGCACAATATAATATTTGTGGTGCCATTAAAGCGTTTGAACATACGTTTAAACATACTTGTCAATTTTATTATGAATACATTGTTTTTTTAACTTATAAGTAATTATTTTCTGTCACTTTATTGTATTCAAGAAATTGCAATAATATTTTAAGAACAAAACTGTATTTGAGCAAATAAAAAAAATGAATACACATATCTTTTGACATCTCTCTTAAAATAATCATTTTAAAACGTAAAACTCTTGTAGACTGCCATAATTGTTATATACACAATACATTTAATATTCTAAACTAAGCAAGAGAATAAAAGCATTGTTATATTTACACATGAATATAAGTTGATTTCTTCCGCATTCAAATATATCATTGAAGTTTAACGCATATTTCTAAATTTATATTAAATGGTGTAATAACCTTAAGCGTTTACCCACTTTTATACGAAATATAAAGAATAATAAAACCATAATGTTTTAATAAAATTATAAAAAAATTATATTCAGTAACAATTATAAATACGAAGAAAAGACGTATTTTTAATACAAATACGAATTTAATTTTATTTAATGACATTTTATGTGTTCTTATAAAATAAATATTTATTCACAATTCTTTTTAAGAAATAGAATAAAACAACCAACCCTGATAAAGAAAATAAATAAGGGCATTAAACTGATATGCTTCAATTTTCCATAATTAAATAAAAATCTTCAACATTTTTAACATTATTTAGCTTCATTGGTTTCCTTCAATTTATTTTTGGAAATTCAGTAAGACGAGTTTTAATATTATAAAAATATACCCACGGCATGCAACAAATATGATAATCATTTAAAAAAACAATTCTTACATACAAAATATTTAATTGTGGACAAAAACATATATTCTATGATCTTCGAGAACTACAAAAGTTTGTTATTTTAAATTTATCATAACTTCTTTTAATTACAATTTGGGATTTCCATTAAAATTTTTTTTGAAATATTATTACGATTACAATCTATAAAAGAAATTAGCTCGCCAAGGTTCAGTCAGTGAAAAATGTTTATGCAAAAATATTCTTTTTCTTTAAATTCCCATCATACTTATGAAAACAACCATAACTAATTAAAATCTTGACAAAAGATACGGTTATAAATTTGTCTGAGACTCAAAATATACACTGGAATTGTTTTTGCAAAATCAAAAGGACAATATGAATGTGTATAATACGGTTAAAAATATTTGGTGCTTCATTGAAAAACTAATGTTTCTTTTTAATCAAAATTAATGTCTATATTGATTACCTATTGATATCTAATTAAAATTCAAAAAAATATCTCTTAAAAGGCGATGTTATGAAGAATTAAATTATGTTTAATTTTGCATTATTAAAACAATAAGGTTCATCCTATCCGATTTCATTAGCATTTAAAAAAATGTATATTGAAAAAATATGTTCCAAAATTATTCATACCAATGTTTTGAAATCATATTACGATAATTTTGGTACGCACATCTCCATCTTACAGACACTTTTACACCTACTCGTTATCATAGTGTTTTTATGACTAGTTATATCATCACGTCATCAGATATAGTATAATTCTTCTACTACATTAGAAGTGTTTCCTAAAGTATTTAGAAAATAATTTCTTTAAAACTACATAGGGAATTTTATACTTTAACAAGTTACTTAGCCTGATTACTTTTAGGGCCGAAAATTTTCTATTATATACAACAGTTCAACTTTTTCTCATATTTTCCTAACATTTATAAATAGAATGTCATCATATCTTTTATCATAAAATATTCACTATCGCTTTTGAAAAAGCATTACGTAATATAAAGGAATTTGTATTTGTATTATAACAAAAATCTTTGGCTCCCCAGTAATGAATAAAAACAAAATGTTCTCATTCAATCTCAGAAGATTGTTAGAATAAAATGGAACCAAGGGATTTTTCAGATCATCGGAAAAGAATTAACGCTGAAATTCAATTGTTTAAAAGTGTGAAATTTTATTTTCAAGCAGATGGTATCAAAAAAATTCATATATTTCATACGATCGCCTAATTTGTAATTTCAGGCTTTATAAAAATATGCAAATGTTTAAAAATTGAATTATATATTCATAAGATGACATTCTTGTGTAAATTGAGTTTCATTTATTTACACTGTTTTAAGACGTTTTTACAATCCCTTTGTATATTGTTTGTTTTTTAATAATTTAGCAACGGCGCAATATTCCACGAAATTGATTTCTCTCTACTGTACGTTACTGATCAAATTGTATGTAATTGAAATAATATTTCGAATTTGGTCGTAAAATAGCTGTATGAGAATGGATTGCGGTATTATTTGACTAACTTTCTAGGAATAGCGGACCACTATAATAAGAGTCAGTAAAGAATATGGAATTTCTTAAATCTAATATGCTACTCTCTCGTACTGAGAGATTACAATGCGAAAACCACTATTGGGTGTGTCGTTCCTGAGAGGTTAATTCAGAGGTGCGTTACCTGCGGCCCGATACATATTTTCAAATATCAATTAATACTAACGCATTCACGCCGTGTGTACCATAGGTGGCTCACACTTAATATTCTCATGGGGCGGTATGAACGTGTTAAAATAAGGGACTAGGATTTTCAAATAATAACCATGAGAGTTTATTTAAAAACGATGGCTTCTTCTCGACAAGCAACAGAATTTTCAGCGCCGACGTATGCATGTTAATTTAGAATACATTTTTCAGCATACCACTTCTGCATATATATATTTTATTTTATCGGAACAAATGAAGGATGAAGTATAAGAAATTAAAAGGTGAATTGAGTGACCAACAAAATACCTTAAGGACTCTTTGCAACACAAAAAACTTTAGCAAAAGTTATTTTCATTGCTGCACACAAATTTACAATACATAGTACATCACTTTCTAGAGGGAAATTTTTAAGTATTGCTTACTTGAGATTACCAAATTGTTAATTTCTAACCAAAAACGTGGTATGATAAAATGGTTTATCCTAGAAAATCTTTGAATGTGTCCAAGAAATATTGCAAATACTTTATCTAAACCATTAAAATGGATTTGCTGAAATGAATAAGCGATGGATAAAATATTCTCCTTGAAAAAAAAGTTTTTTACATTGTATAAATTTTTTGTGAATCTTTTTATATGCCTTGACCCTCGCCGTTATGGGATTCACGAAACTTGGCACTTTGGTATAAAAAATTGAGTTAATTAATATCGTCAACTTTCACAGCTCAATAATTTACGAAGTTCATTTTGAATTATGAATGGTATGTTTTTTAAAACATGTTGTGAAACCGCTATACCTATAAACATGACTATAAATAATTTATTACATTAGAAAAATAAACAACTGAATTAAGTTTATAATGTTATAAAATCCAAAAATTAACACTAGATGTACCAGATCGATCAAAATGCCTACTTATATAGGTGTCTCTATCGGTATAAAAAAATCCTAGTAGGTTTAGTTTCAAAAAGAAGTCGCATATAGATCATAAAAATCTAAATAACATTTCTTTACAAGCGGATAATTCTATCAGTAAACTTTTTTTTAATTAATGTAATCGTCACTTAACCGTATTTTTCTAGTTTCATAACCGGTTTTACTAACAATATAGAGCTCTAAGCAATCACCAAGCTAAACCTCTCGCTCAGAAACAGAATCAAAAGCTTTCTACTATCAAGCTAATTACATCATTCATCGCATATACTTTTTATCAAGAAAATAATCAAGTAAAGGTTGTATTAAAAACGAGCTACTTCCATTATAGATACACATAACATCCCCACAGCATCGAATTGGATCAATAGGGTATACAACTCGTGTATCACCATCAAATCCAGATACAGTAGCATATGAAAAATACAGAAAAAACCTTTTCCTGCATAACACCTTAGACCAGAGAAGACCAGTCGAAACTGTATCGCAGACCACATTAAGTATGCTTACCCTAGACCGCACATTACATAGATGCGTTCAAAAATACAAAATGAATATAAAATGAAATCAGATTTGATCAAATCCAGGTGATATATACAATATGTGCATGTATGATGATTAGCTAGCTCGAATATGAACCCTTCTTTTCTTAATTTCTTTAAATGTACTGTCAAACCTGTTTTTACGCACCTTAATTGATTTTCTGAATTTTTATATGTTAACAAGTTCAGCGTATAGCCCTTTTTATATCATCGAAATGATATTCACTGTTTCATCTAAAACACTGTGAATTACACTGTGAACCATAATTGGTACGTATGCCATAGACTGTGGTAAGTTTTAAAACAATAATTTAAAATGAACTATATATTTAGTACAAATTATTATTTGCTGCTGGCTAAACAAAATAGTGTATATTTAAATTTGTTTTAACAACTTTAAGTATTCTAATTTATCTTCTCCGGTACTAATTTTACAAACCATACTATAAATGTGATAAAAAATTTCATGAATTTTTAATAATAATCTGAAATCTTTTTGCGAGCCACATAAAGGGCCCCATTGTGGTCACCCCTGTCTTAGACAAATATGAAGCCAGTTTACAAGCAGGTACATATTACATACTATAGATAATCTTCTCAACTCAAGAATATTCTTGAGTCCACAATTATCTCTATGAAATCTTGTTAAAGTCTCAAAACCATCGCCGAATATAAATATTCTAGACATCATTCTAGAATTGATTCTCATATCCCAAAAATGTCTCACGTCAGATGCGAATATAAAATCGTCCTTTCTAAGGGCCAGAGAAGTGCAACAGTTAAAATTCATATGGAGTAAATCCTTCAGCAGAATTACTGCTAGTAGGCGTCTACTGAACCATTCTCTTTAAATTATCAAATGTTATTATCCCTTGGCTGTTATTTGGCTTGGTTTCATAACTAAACTTCTCAAAAGCCTCAGTCTCATTTTTATGTCACCTAAACATTTTGGTGATAACAAATTATTTTGACAAGTAAAGGCATGAGAATTTAAACTTCCGTATGCTTAAGTTCAACTATCTCTAGTCCCAAATCGTTTAAACAGGGATACTCAGTTACATTGCTCTTATTTATGTTCTCCTACTCTAAATAACATATGGGCTGTTTCTGGTTAATATTAGTTATTTCTGGCGAGTATTAGTTTCTTAATAATTTTCTTTTTCAATTACTTAATTCTTCATCAAAATTGAAAATCATTTATTTTATGAAAAAGTTAAGTGGTTGCTTATATACTTTTACATACTCTATGTCTTGAGTATATTTCTGTTAGTTTAATGGTTTGATACAGTGGAGAAGAGAAATGTACACATTTATTTTTGATCAGAGGTCATAAATATACATATAAAGCTCGTAAATATCTATTTTTTCTCATTATTATTATGTCAATATCAATTAAGTATATTAACGGCAAACATGAACACTTTTAAATCATTAAAAATGTGTATAAATACCGAACAACGCACCATTCATATTTAAAATTATTTTGTTTTAACATCAAATATTGATAAAAACGAACAAAACTATTTAGGTTGTTAATCAGATTAAAAAATATTGAATCTAAAAGTAAAAACTTATTAAAAGAAATTGATATCAAACAAATATGTTTTCTTATATATTATAACTTTTGAATAAAATTGTTTGTATTGGAAGTTGAATTTATTTATAGATAAATTTTATGACGTATAAAATTCAATTTACCTTCCTTAATTTTGTTAAAATTTAAATGCGTTTAGATTACAAAAAAATTCGAAAAAATTTTAATTTAAATTATAAAGATGAAGTCATCTATACGGGTATATCATTTAGATATAATTATGACATCAACAACCGGCGGTGTAAACTTTGATGTCGTTCAGGTTTTTCCACACATCCTTACTTGCCTCATTGCAATATTACTGCTAAGTGTGCAAAATGTTAAAATTTACAATGCCATTTCGTACATCGACTAATGTACATTGTTTATAAATTAAACAAGACAGGCTATTGAGTTATACCTTCTTTTGCTTACAATCTATTAGTTTGTTTTCTAATATCAAAGGATCAAATTATAGGGTTACATTTATATGTGATTTAGAATTATTTAACTTCTGTTTTAAATTTATTTTGGTAACGGTACATAACTATCAAAAATTAAAATGTTTAAAAATATATAATGTAGAAGTAAGTAAAGAATTTACAATGATCAATTTTCGAGAACCCAGTAACAAGAAATAACTAAATAAAATTCAAAAATGTAATCATAATTCACTCTTACTATTTGTTTTTTCCGTGTTAGGATCATTTTCCTTACAGTATAAAATAATTTTTGGGACTTCTTTTTGTATTCTGCATTGTTACGCATACCTTCATTTTCTTTTTTAGTAGATTAAACTTCTGCTGATCAATCTTATACCCATTGTAATTATTTTCAGTAAAGGTTTTTCTGAATTCCTCATAGGTGAATCTTTCAATGGATTAACATCCTGCTCCTTAGNCAGTAAAGGTTTTTCTGAATTCCTCATAGGTGAATCTTTCAATGGATTAACATCCTGCTCCTTAGGAATTTCTGAATGTCCTTCATTAACTGCACACTCATTCACAGAAATATTTATGTGTAAGTATAGATAGGTATTGACTGCGGAAGAGGCTACAAAATAACTCAAAAAATGTATATCGACGGAAAATTAATCGGTATACTAAACGAATTATTATTGGAATGATAAGGTTAAATTTCGCAAAAAGTGCAATAAAAATAGTTGAATGCATTCAAATAATTTACATTAATCACTGTAAATGATTGTGAATTATTCAAAATTATGTACATTAATCTATCCGTTAGTACTGTGCATAGTTTTATACCAAGCGAACCGTATCTCCGTAGAGTTGCCCGTAAGAAATATTTTGAAAGCGAAGCGAATTGAAAGAAAAGGTTGAATTCTACTCTAGGAATTCTAAAAATAAATTAAAAAATAAATAAATATTAGATAAAAGCATGAACGTGATTTAAAGTTTTTATAAAATTTTATCTACTTCTATTCCTCTGATTTATCAATCCAAGGTACTTGAAAACTTATTAATTTTTAGAGCCGTGGATGGGAATAGTAAAATTGTTAACAATTTACGAAAAAAATTTGAACTTATATAAAACAGAATTTGAAGAATTCAGTAGTAAACTAGAGGATAGATTACATCTGTGATCAGAATACGAAACACACCATTGAAATAAAAAATTCGTGATATTATTTTTTAACAGGACTTTGTTAGATAACTTGATAATTTTGAAGATGTATATGAGTTTGATCTACTTTTTAGGAAAAAACCTGATACCTACAAAGAATTTATACAATTCATAGTGAATGAAGCAAATATTTGCGCAATACAGACACAGCAACTAGATAGTATGTTACCAGTTATGTTTATGAGACTATGACCACTATGTTTTTGATATGTTTGCTAAGATCCAAAACAAAGGGGACTACTGAAATAATTGATCAAAGTGGACTAATCATTGCCAATGATATAACTTTAAAACGTACAAATATTTTATAAAGTGAAACGTTTAAGATACAAAACAGATCGTTAGTCATTATACAAGGTGATTCTACTATTTTTCCAAATATATACGACAATATTGGGAGAAAATTTGATAGGATTCCTTGTGATGTTCCATGTACAAGTAATGGAGCAATTAAGAAATGAAAAGATGTTTCTGACAATTCTTATTTACTAATACGATTCGTTTACATGAGGTTCAATATAAATTATTAAACAAATTTATGGAATGATAAATCAAGACGTATTAGTTGCATATAGTACATGTTCATTAAGTCCTATTGAGAATGAATGAGTTGTGCAACAAATAGTTATGCATATGGATGTTGAAATTTTATATCTTAGGAATGAATATAATAAATTGGAAGGATATGTATTGAGAAATGGAATTGCTTCTCGGGATATTTGTGAATTTGGATATGGTTATCACTGTAAGTCTGGCAACGAGAAATGTATACGGATTTCCCTACATGATAAGAAAATGCTGGAAGCTTTGATATTGCCAGACTTAAATTAAAAAGAAAATGGGGTCTTATGAAAGAAAAAGGTATTATAAATATACATTCCGCAATAAAAAAACGATACATCCATTCCTGCAAAACTTAAATCTTTTGAGATAGTAGAATCTTGAGATAAAGATATAATTTATCAGGAAAATAATAAAAAAACACCAAGTACCATATTAAACGTAAAGCAGCAACATCGATTAATGTTACTAACCCGCTAGCTGTTGAAATATTGACAAATACCAAACTTACGGTTATAAAAGCAGGATTTAAACTATTTGTTAAACGTGTTCTCAACATGAGTAAAAAATACAGGCTACAAAACATTCCTTTTCCTGAACAAGCTATAACATGTGACTGTGTACTAGATCCTCATTAATTTTTCTTCTATGCCCATAGGTAAGAGAATAAACTTGAATCTTAGAATTCTAGAAGATTTGTCGTTTTGAAAATTGGTGACTAGGATATTATTACTACGGGATATTATACAGGTGAAAAGGTTGATCCTTATTTTTCAGAAAATATAATGAGGGCCTTGTTCTAATTTTAAATTTCCTTATATTATAAACTAACAATAAAAACAATTTAATTGAAACTAAACATTACATAATTAAACAGTCAGTTTTAATTTTATATTATGTGTTGTTTATAAAAACGATTAACTTTAAGTTGATGGTTTAAGAAATCAAATTTTTTTTATGTGAAAAGTACCATTTTTCATGTGTATTCTCGAAAAAGCTTTATATTTAAAATTATATTTTCGGAAAAAAGTTAACTAAAAATGAAAATATGCGGTCTCGAAAATATTCGTACATTAAAAATAAAAAATTACAAAACGTCTAATTATTTGAATATTTCTTGATTTCACAAATATACAATATAATCCTAAGGTGTTGATAATCATATGGCTCACTTTTTTTATTGGAAACAATAAAAACCATTATTACAGAAAGAGTTTGATTAGATATCATTGCAAAAACAAATGATGCTAAAACATTCTCTTATATGAAATTTTATATACTTGTGAGTTGAAAATTACTGTCATATTGTAA